>JAADVR010000219.1:0-45039 GCA_023335855.1 Pythium scleroteichum
TCGGCGATCTGCTCATGTTCCGGTCTGCTTGTGGGATGCGTGACCTGGCTGCTCTTGCATTCGTCCATCGCGAAATTCGCGGCCGCACCTGCCATTCTGTTGGCTGCGCGCGGGAGGTGCTTCCATGTTCTCACTCCAATGTAGTGTGTTTTAGTTTGACTAGATCTTACTTTTCATAGCTATGCATGAGCGATTTTGCTTTGCCAATAGGCTAGGTTTTGGTCAAGCTGTACGAGGCAGTGCCCTAGTCGAGTACGCGGAAGCTGACAGAGGACAGCAAAGAGTGGGCGGACAATTCCGAGGATAAAACCGGCCTGCATCTTTTCGAGCGCAATCGGATTCTCGCGATCGTGACCGATACTCACGGGCAGGTCCAGCTCACGCTCTCTGTCTCCTTGCTCGTGAAACTCGACTAGTATGCGGTGAGCCCAGAGGCGACATTGCTCCAACGACTTGGCCGGGTTCGAGACGTCAGCTGCGTGGAGTGCCATTTGCAACACAAGGCGTTCGTCATCTGGGTCAGCCGACAATGTCCAATCCATAATATCGGTCGCCCTGAAGAACGTGTTACATGTCAACGCTGCTTTGCTCGTGGTAATATGAAGCCTCTCCACACACACACGTACCGACACAGAAGACCGTCCAATTTGGCAAGATATGCAGCATGAACGCTGTTATCCGTTGCTAGCACCATATCGGTTATTAGCGTTCGCACTTCCATCTGCTCGATGCGGGTGAGGCCTTCGAGAATATTGGCCTTGGGCGACTTCATGACTTGGAAGGCTAATGCGCAGTGCATATGCTCCAGAGGCGAGCGGTAAACGTACTTGACAGCAAGTTCGTCATTGCATGCGATGTGGAAATTGTTGGTGAAGCTCGTATGGGCAACGTCGTGGATGATAGCTGCGACAATCGCGGTACACTTGCTGCGCGGACTTATTGTCTCCCCAAGGTTGCCGACCGTCAGGAGATGGTGGAGCGACTGTGTGACGTCGGCTGCGTGCTCCGCTGCGCGAAGCAATATCCAGAGTTCAGTGACTGGTCGCACAGCATCCTATCATTCCGCGGGGTAATAACGTACCGTTGTGATACGGGTGCGGTAGGTACTTCATCTGAATCTGGCGTAAGAAGTCGAGTTGACGGGCCTTGGTCGTTCGAAAGTGTGTGGCGAGCTCGTGCTTGTTGAACAACTCATTTCCAAGGATTAAAAGCGTCTGGCCAGGGATGGCAGCCGCCAGAGCGAACAGGTCGAACTCCCACAACGAAACTGTCACCAATAGTTGCTGCACGGCCACCACGTTCTCCGGGTCCCGAATTTCTGGACAGGCCTCCAGTGCTCCCATGGCTGTGGTGGTCTGACGAGCCCGCTGAACGAGAGCTGCATCCCACCGTGAGCGTTGCTGATCGGGCAACTTATCAGTTGGACGCATCGCGTTCAGACATCGTTTCACGAGGCTTGTGCGACGAATAGCAGAGCGGAAGGCCTTAGCATAGTCTGTCTGCGAGTGGTCTAGTCAGCTTGGGCACCTCCCCGCGACCATATGCAGCGTACCTCTTGAATGAAGTTCTGGATGATGAAGTTTTGGACCTTTTCGTCGAACACGTTCGCGTGGGAGACGAAAAGACGCTCCAGTTGGTGCTCCACCTCTCGTGAACTCAGAGCCGGGGGCCCGGCGTTCGCGGTTTGTTGACGTACTGAGGCCATTTCCAAGGAGCCCATCAGACCCCCCAGGATGGCGTCTACTGCATCCTTCGTTAACGTCACCACGCTATGAGAGTCAGCAGCTTCCTGGGCTTGAAGGATCAACGCTAGCGCGAGAACGATCGTTTCGGTGTGCGCAGCGTCACTGAAGCTGTCGCCGCATTTGCTATCACGGTCTGCTGTAGACTGGTCGCTGCCGACCTCCTTCGTTTCGATGCCCACATCCAGGCCGACGTTGGAGGCCACTCGCAGCTCACTTGCTGACGAAGAAGTCTGCAGCTTCACCCCAGAACCACTGGGCTGGTGACGGTCAGGCACAAGCAGCGCCGGACTGGACTGGAGTCTGCCGCGACCTCGAAGTCCAGTGACTTCATGCAACAGTGCGCGGGCGTTGCGGAGGTGGTGCTCGTGGGCCTCACCAAGGGCGCTGCTGTGTCCACGGGCTCGGTTGTCGCGCTGCGGTCCATGCACGGACACAGCACCAGTCGAGCTCTTGGGAGGATCGGGCGAGACCGCTTCGATAGCACCGACCGCGGTCGCGGACACTTCGTTTGCCATGGAGGGCAAATCGGTCGGGGCGGCTGAAAGACTAAGAGACTCGGTCTGTGGCTGGGACCTGATGGTGAGGGGCCTTCTTGGTCGAACGCAAGCGGAGCTACCATGTCGGCGCGCGGGCGACCGTCGTCCTGAGAGCAAGAGGCCACCTCCCTCGGGACAAGGTCGAGGAACGAACGGGGTCGTCGAGGTCTGATCCGGGCAACTGGCGGCGTCGAACCTATTTTTGAGCTGTCGGGCTGATCTCGCGCGCCGCCGCCCGACCACCTAGATCACCCGAGGAGACAGGATGGGGGGAGAGAGTGAAGCAGTAATGGCGATCCTTTATTTCGAATAATGAAGCGACCGGTGCGAGCCGCACCGCGCCGCTACAGAAGCTCGCGTCGATGTTGGAACTCGGTCGGCGACTCATTTCCCGCGCTCGACAGCCGCTTAGTGGGCGGCCGCCTTGGCACGCGAAGCGGCGTAGTAGGCCTTCATCTCCTCGCGCTTGTGGAGCGCGCGGCGGTGGGTGCCGAGCTGTGCAGCGACAAACGAAATCCAGAGCGCGTCAGTCCTGATGGCTGTCCGTGTCCTGTGGGCTCGTCCTGTAGGGTACGTACGCGCTTCTTGGAGAACTTGTAGATGCGCTTCTCGGCAGCCGAGCCACCCGACTTGATCATATCGAGGATGCGCTTCTCGTACGGCATGAGGCCGACGACCTCGCGCACGATCGAGCGGACGAGCTTGGTCTTCTTACCAAGACGCTGTGGCAACGCAGCACGTGAGACCCTCGCGCGACTGCCCTCGCGTCAGCCGCGCGCACTTACACCCTTGCGGGACGCCGGGCGAGGCGCGACCTCCTTCTTGGTCACAGGGTACCCCTTGTTCAGGCCCACGGCGATTCCAGTGGACGACATCGCTGCTTCGGGAGAAATACGCTCAAAGAATCGAACTGCTCGGCGAATCGACCGCCGCGGCGACCGAGCCCATGGCGCCGCACCAATCATTCGCTCGCCGCCGGCCGAGGACCAGCGGACGGTCCGCGGACCGGTTCAGCGAAAGGGGTAGGGGTGCCATGTGGGGTGGCGCGCGCCACATGTGGGCCATCACGCGGATCCACCGTCGGAGTCTGAGTCTGAGGACGTTTGACGAAGGCTCCACCATGACATCATGGGTGCGAGGCGGCTGACGTTATGCGCGAGCGGCCGCCGGCGCGCGGATGTTGTCATCGGGCGACGGGCCATGCCAGCCAATCCCGCGAGCCCATGGCCCGTCGAAACGGAGCCGGCGAGGAAGAGACGCGCGCACGTCACACACCCGACTCCTCTCCCTCGTGACTGCGGGCCATCCGCCTGCCCCAAATCCATCGCCTCACTCGAGCTTTTCCAGCGCCGCCACCAGGGACTCGACTGACCAACTGCCGCCATGGCGATCATGGACCCGGACACGGACAGCCAGGCCAAGGCCATGACCGGCGAGCAGAAGCAGCGCGCGCTGGCCGAGGCCGGCTTCAAGCACGTCGAGGGCGCGCCGGCGCCGCTGCCGCTCGACATGCCGCACTTCTCGATCAAGGACTTGCGCGCCGCGATCCCCGCGCACTGCTTCGAGCGCTCGGCCGTGACCTCGACGCTCCACCTCATCAAGAACGCGGCCATCTGCGCCGCGCTCTTCGTCGCGTCCACGTACATCGACGCCACGCCGGGCTACGCGCGCCTCGCGCTCTGGCCGCTCTACTGGTTCTTCCAGGGCACGTACCTCACGGGCATCTGGGTCATCGCCCACGAGTGCGGCCACCAGGCGTACAGCGACTCGGAGCTCATCAACAACGCGGTCGGACTCGTGCTCCACTCGGCGCTGCTCGTGCCCTACCACAGCTGGCGCATCTCGCACCGCCGCCACCACTCCAACACCGGAAGCTGCGAGAACGACGAAGTCTTCGTGCCCATCACGCGCTCCGTGTACAAGGCCTCGTGGGTCGAGAACGTCGAGGACTCGCCGCTCTACAACGCCTACAAGATCTTCCTGATGCTCCTCGTCGGCTGGATGCCCGGCTACCTCTTCTTCAACGCCACGGGCCCGTCCAAGTACCAAGGCAAGGCCAAGAGCCACTTCAACCCGTGGGCCGCCATGTACAACGACCGCGAGCGCTGGATGATCGTGCTGAGCGATATCGTTTTCGTCGCGACGGCCGCAGGCCTCGTGTGGCTCGTCTCCGAGTTCGGGCTCCTCGCCATGACCAAGTACTACTTCATCCCGTACTTCATCGTGAACGGCTACCTCGTGCTCATCACGTACCTGCAGCACACGGACACGTACGTGCCTCACTTCCGTGAGGGCGAGTGGAACTGGCTGCGTGGCGCGCTCTGCACCGTCGACCGCTCCTTCGGCAAGTACCTCGACGGCGTGCTCCACCACATCGTGGACACGCACGTGTGCCACCACATCTTCTCCAAGATGCCCTTCTACCACGCCCAGGAGGCCACCGAGGCTATCAAGCCCATTCTCGGCCGTTTCTACCTCAAGGACGAGACGCCCATCCCGGTCGCGCTCTGGCGGTCCTACAACTACTGCAAGTTCGTGGAGGACGACGGCAAGATCGTCTTCTACAAGAACAGGCTCTGAGCGCTCCATGCTGTGATCGTGGAATACATGGACGAGTCGCGTCGTACTACTGTTGTTTTTTTGTATTCTTGTGCCTAGAGTCTGTGAGTTTACGGGTGCCTCACAGGCGTCAACAACCCACGAAATCCTCCACTCGCCCGACGGCAAGCGGCCACGTCGGCAGTCCACCACCACCACTCACCACAACTTCCACTGTCTCCGTGGCTTCGACCGCTTTGGACTCGCTGGCTGCCGCGGCAGTGATGAGTGTGGAGACGATACTAGTGAGGCCACCCGGGAAGCGTGCAGAGACAGCAGTCCGTCCAGAGCGTCATTGAGGTGCTGGATCTCCTCGAGATGCGTGCGCAATTCGTCGGTCTCGTCTTCGTGGTCGGTCGCCTTGGCTGGAGCCGTGAGGTCTCCTGTGGTCGCCATCGGCGAGGCTCTGGACACTGCCACGAATCCGCTCGTAGGACGCGCAGATAGATTGGACCGGTCTGTCGTGGGAGAGCCTCGCAGACGCAGCGTCTTGTACTGGAAGATCTTTGCTCGCCGCCAAGACCACTTTGAGCCTCGCCAGCACAGGCGGCCGAGCACGACCAAGAGCCCTGTGGCGACGAGGCTCGCGACGAAGAATATCCACGTGATCTCTTGCCACAGCCGTCCATCTGCGGCCGCGTTGGAGGTCGCTTCCGGATGCTTCATCTCGAGGTCCAGCGTCTGCTGTGAGGCGGCGGCGTCGACTGCGGCATCCTCCGAAGCAGCCTCGAGAAAGATCCGCAGGACCGTCGACAGAGCTGGAACGGTGATGGCGACGCGCGTATTCTCTTGGGTTTCTTTGAAGTGGACGTAGCCGACGCATGGCGAGGACTCAGCGCCAGGGGCGACCTCGTACCGATATCGAACAGAAGCCTCGGTGCCGACGCAGAAACTGGCACGCCGCACGGGAATCTCGACCAAGAGATCGAGGTTGGGATCTCGCGTGATGTTGGGGACGAGACGTTCGTCGACGCCGACCGAGTCCAAGCACACGGGCACAACTGCTCCGTCGCTGGGTCGGAGCCGTCGAATGTACGACTCGGAGCTTGTCGTGCCTCGTCTCGACTGGTCGTCGCTACCATGAGCGAGCACGAAGAGATCTTCCGTGCCGCCAATGTCGACGGCGTGGTCCTCTCCATCAAGTCCGACTTGCGCTGTCCACTGGACCACGCCGTCACTGGCGACGCGCAGCACCAGCAACTGCTCCATACGCTCGGCGCCAGCGAAAAAGCCTGCACTCGCCGTCCCTAGCACTGCCAGGCCGTCGGATCCCGACCGAAGCCCCCGCTCAGCGCTTGTCTGCGCGCGATGGACGAGTTGGCGGATCCATCGCACCGCTCCAGTCTCGAGTGCCAGTCGAGCCACGAACAACTGCATACACGGCGTCGGGTTCGTGATGCCACACAAATCGAGGTACTGCTGTCGCTGCGATGGGAAGGTGGTCAGGAGCCCCAGCGTCGTACCAACGACCGAGATCTCCCGGCTGGAGCCATCGAATGCCAAGGCGCATCGCCCTCGCGGGTACAATCGAGTGTACGAGGATGACGAGGAAGTAGACGCAGGGAGCTGGCAAATGTCGGCAGCAGTCGAGTCCAGTTGGGTCGTCCATTGGGTCGCTCCAGTGGCCATGTCCAACCGACGGACGAAAACGTCGGCATGTTGGCTGCCTTGAGTCTCGCCCACCACCACCAGCGCCTGGCTCGCCGAGTCCACGGCGAGGTCGAACACTCGCGTCTCTCGTGCGCCACGGCCAGTCATAGGCTGTGTCCAGTCGACCGACCCATCCAGCGTGTGGAGTCTTGCCACGAAGCCGCCGTCGCACCCGGCGTCACAGTTGGCAGAACTGAGCGCCCCCAAGGCGACATTGCCGCGGGAAGATCCGCCGACAAACAGACTGGACGACGTGTCGTCCACGCGAACGCTCGTTGCTCGGTCGGGATACGGGGTAGCAATCGTCTGCTTCCACACGAGCGACCCCGCGGACGAGAACCGAGCGACGAACACGTCGGTGTTAAGAGTGTCGGGGCTACTCCTTGCGGTGCCTGTGATGTAGATATTCATCGCTGCGTCGGTCGCGAGGGCTGCCGCGCAGACACTTCCTTCGCCTTGGTCTCCGTCCACTGCGCTGAACGGCTGGAAGTCGTGGTAGCTCATCTGCTCCCTCCAGAGTGGCTCGCCTTTCGCTGTGAACCTGGCAACGTACAACGCTTCATCGTCCACGAGGCATCCACACACCACCATGGACCCTTCGGCATCCGTAGTCATGGCCGTCGGGTGCTCACTGCTCGGCCACGAGACTTGCATTCGGCCTGCCTCGACGACTGATGGGTGGCGTCCAAACAGGAGCAACAATCCGCCGAGCGACCATACCCTTCTCGACGGCGACTCGGGCCACCGTGATCTCTGCCGCCTGCGACACCATCGCGGCCTCTCCATTCGCCCTGCGTTGCGGTTAATCTGCTAGCTCGGTCTGGCGTCCTCCGGCGACCGCTGCACTTGTGCCGCTTGGAATCGCATGCTGACGCGCCAGCGCATCTATTGTTACTTGCAGGTCAGAGAGTCTGAGCTCGGCCCGAAATACGAACCAGCGACGGTGACGAAAGGTGCCCACACAGACGTTCGTGAGAGCCTCTTGTGCTGATGCTTTCAGTAAGAAATATCTCTATTTGGGTAGGACTCACGTACACTTTAATCAAACCAGCGGTCTTTCGCGACGGTGCTCACCGACCCGCTGTCGCCCTGGCCCTTCCGCACCTCGGCCTTGTCACCAAAGATCTCTTTCTTGTAGTTTCGCACGAGTGCCTCGAACGATTGCTCCTTTTGGTGCTCGCTCTGAAGCTTGCGCTGCTTTCGGGACAGCGGCTTGGGCCCATCTCTCGAGCTGCCCGACGGCAGACCCACACCCATGTCGTCATCATCGCGAGATCGCTTCTTTTGCTGTCGCGAGGGCGGTGGTGGGGCTGCAGTTTTCTTCGGTTGCTGCTGCTTCGCCGGCGCCTTCTTCGTGGAACTCTTGTCCTCGGGCTTCTCGCCAGTCTCGCCCATCTTCTTCTTCTCGCGCTGGCGCTGACCTCGGCTCTTCTTCGTCTTGGCGCCATCGTGGGCACCATCTCCCTGCGCCTCTTTGAGTGCACGCTCCTCTTCTCGCTTTTTCAGCGCATCGTTCTGCTTCTTCTCGCGCAGCTTGAGTTTGCCGTGGTTCTCCAGCGCAAACTCCACGATCAGCCGCGACTTTTCGTCCTCGTTGAGTGCCTTTCCGCCTTGCTTCACCTTCGGACCAGCCGCAAACGACGTGTACTGAGGGTTGTTGTTCAGCACACGAAGTGCCGCGAGCGCATGGACATGCTCTTCGAATTCGACGAAGCCATAGCCTCGCGATCGTGGCTCCTTCCCCGGATTCACGTTTTCCATGTCTCGCACGATCTTGGCCATCTTCACTTTGACAGGGAGCTTATCTAGAGGTGTGTTCTTCGGCGGCAGGAAGTCCACTTTGATCTCCTTGGAAGACACCTTACTTTGCTTCATACCAGTGACAGCTGCGTCGTGGAACAGTTTCTTGAGCTGCTTGTCATCGATTTGGACGCCGATGTTCCGCACGGAGAGACGCGTGGGCGACACGAAGTAGAGTGGGTTCTTGAGTTTCTCCTTCTTCTCCCGCAGCGCGCGCTGGCGTTTGTCGATGTCCATCTTGGGAAGCGCAAGTTCCTCGTCAGCGATCTTGTTGACGTTGATTGTGCCCTCATAAGCGAGATACATGTTGCGCTTGTCTTTCTTCTTGCGGTCCGCGCTATTGGCTTCAGCAAGTCGCGTCGCATCGTCCTTCGCGACTGCTCGGGACACGATGAGCATGCGTCCATCCAGCATGAGTGCATCGCCGTCGGCGAGAGCAGAAAGCGTGAATAGGTTCTCCTGCTTCTTCTTGTGCTTCTGGTGCTTGCGTTTGTCCTGCTGTTGCTGGTCCGTTCCGACTTGACCTCGAGCAAGTACGGTCTCAGCAGCGTCGACTTGCTTGAAACGAACAAATCCCACACCCTTTGACAGACCTGAACCCTTGTCGATTACGATGCGGGCGTATTCCACAGCTCCAAACGTGGTGAAAAATTCCTTCATGGCTTCCTCAGTAGTTTGGAAAGACAGGTTGCGGATGAACACCGTGCGCATGCGCTGTTCGTCCGAGTCTTCACTGTACGTCTTCGTTGCGTGTTGCTCCTCCTCAGCGTCTTCTTCATCGTCGGACTCATCTCCCTCTTCCTCGACGTTGCTAGCACTGTCATCTTCATCATCATCGTCTTCCTCCATCTCAACTGTGGCGTGGTCGACGTCACCATCATCGCCATCGGCATCGTCATCTTCTTCGCCTGCAGCGCTTGCCTCAGCCGTCGGTGCCGCATCGATCTGCTTTTGCTGCTGCAAGTACTTGGTTTTCGAGAGCGCATAATCCACGATCATCTCACGACCCTTCAGCTTCACTCCATTGAGCTTTTCGATCGCGCTTCGCGCATCCTTCCCGTCGCGGAACTGCACGAATGCAAATCCGCGACTCTTTCCCACGGCACCTTCGGCGTCCACATCTTCGACGGCAAGACGAACCACTCTAGCCTCAGCGATGGCACCGCATTCCCCGAAATGCTTCTCGAGGTCCGCGTCAGTAGCCTGGAAAGAAAGGTTGCGAATGATCAGACGAAGACCTTCAGCTTCCTTACCACCCTGCATCGCCTCTGTCATAGGAACCGCCTTCAGCGTCGCACCCTTGAAAATATGACTATCAAGCTTTTGCACGGCCACTTGAACGTCCTTCACCTTCGTGAACTCCACGACAGCGAACTTCTTGTTGGTCTTGGGCTCCTCCTTAAGCTCAACTTTGTTGACTGGTGCGATCTTCTTGACCTTCTTGAACAGCGCCTTCTGCGTGACTTCTGGGCCTAGACCGTAAACCAGCACCGACTTTTGCTCGGCTGTGGCTGCAGCTTTTTTTCGCTGTTCGACCTGACGCAACAGCTCGCGATGTTGTCGACGTCGCGCATTGCGTTCGCTCTGGACGTGGTTCTCAACCACGGCTTTGTTGTGATACTTGATCGTGTCGGCCTCTTCTTCTTCTTCGACATCCTCCTGAGGAGCTTCCGTCATGTTGATGTCGTCTGCATCGCCTTGCGTGGTGGAATCATCCCTCACTTCAACTTCGTCAATCGCGGATTTCTTTTCTTTCTTTGCTTTCTTCTCCTTTCTCTCCTTCTTGGTGGGCTCCTCGTCAAGCTCTTCGACCTCCACCTCAACCACGTTCTTTACTTCCGTCCCTTCCGTCCCTTCCGTCCCTTCCGTCCCTTCCGTCCCTTCCGTCCCTTCCTTCTTCTCCTTCTTCTCCTTCTTGGCTTTCTTCTCCTTGGGCTTCTCGTCCTCGTCCAGCTCGCCCTCTGCACGATCATGCGCCTCTGTCACGACCGCCTCCTCGCTCTGCTCCACAGACGTAGACGCAGGCTCGCTATCCTTCTTCTGTTTCTGCCCTCTCTCCTTGGCGAGTTCTGCGTCGCGCATCAACCATCATCAGGCCCTCAACATCCAAGTCACCACGCAGATTGCGCTTGTGCTTACCAAGCAGCATGCGACGACCACCAAAGTCCGAGTTGTGGAGGCGGTCGATCGCGTACTGCGCGTCGGATGCCAGTGCGCTGAGATCGAAAGCGACCGTCAGTATCAACAGCATGGAGCCCCAGCGTCAGGAGCAGTCACGTACAAGCGCACGAAGGCGAAGCCTCGCGTCGTGGCCTCGGCCTTGGACTTGCCCTTGTCCTTGATCACATCGACCTTCTTGATGGGTCCGATGTCGCCGAAGGCCTTCTCGAGCGCCTCCTGCGTCACGTCGAACGGCAGGTTGCGCACGAAGACCGTCGCGCTCATCGTCGTGCTCGAAGCGTCACTTGGTGATGGAGAACTGCTCACCAACGATCCGCAGTTGCAATAGTTACCACCACCCAAAAACCCGCCATTCACTGGTGGTCAACCAACTATCTATCGTTCAAGGTCAGATACATCAGTCTTGAGATCAATTTTGCTTTGATTAATGCATTTGTTTATAATATCTATGAAAATATACAGCAATGAAATGGCTTTTTATGATCGCTGGACCGAGTTGACGCTTCCGCACTCACATGAGCGAGTAGTCGAGTAGTGTCGAATCCTATTGTCCAGATACATGGCTTCTGGTTACCGGACGCGGGGGTGGGGAGCCCGCTCGTTGTTGTTGACACGCGGACGCAACGAATTCGCATGGCGGTCACAGCACACTCGCAGCACCTGATATTTCATCGTGTCGCTCGAGCCAGACAATGCGAGAGCCAATAGCGTCTAAATATTCATAAATTTACTCTACACATATCTGTATCTAATCGCTCGCGGTGTAGGAAGACGACGCGACTCCCAGGATCGCCGACATGTCGTTGGCGTCGTACGCCTTGGCGTTCTTGTTTCTCAGGCGCTTGTGGTACACGATGCGGCGCGACAGAGTGAGAGCTGACTTGTCAGACGCCACTTTCTTCTCCTTCTTGCTCTTCTTCTTCTTCGCCTTCTTCTCCTTCTTGGTCTTCTTCTCCTTCTTGCTCTCCTTTGTCTTCTTCGTCTCGGCATCCGAGTCGCTGTCCGCCGACTCCTCGCTCTTGCCTGCTCGGAATCAGAAACGTTAGCCCTTCTACGATTAGACACCCTGAGCTATAGGCGCCTCCGTACCGCCGTACGACTTGTTGAGCGTCTTGAGCACATCCGCAAAGCCCGCCGCCGTGTTGGACCACCCCTGCACCTCCGCTTGCTTTAGACTGCAGCCGACACCCAGCGCCTCCGAGCGCCGCTCCAGCTTCACGTGCGTGGCTTGGCCCTGCAGGTCCTTGCCCACGCCTTTGCCAGCGGACCAGCCCATCTTGACCAGCATCTTGTACCCAAACTTGGACGTGTCCGCCGCCCAGGCCATGTTCTGCATGCCCCCGAGCGCCACCATGATCTGGCCTTCGCCCTCACCGCCTGCGTCCCCTGCCATGTTCCCCACTGCGCGTTCTTTTCAATGAGCCCCACGGTCCATCCAGTCAACCAGACTGACCGTCTACTAAATAGGTAAAGTTAAGAACAAGTTAGTTACCACTAACGAAATAGCTTTCTATCAGTATATCTGTATTCTATTCAGCTATATGTACTGGAATACATAATAAATTGAAGGGGATCACGAAGAGTCGCAGTTCGAATCCAGCTCAGCAACCACACCTGCAGCGGCATACCAGGATCACTCGCACCCTCACGAAAGCCCACACAAGAAAAGGAGTCTATCGAGTCGCTGTACTCTGTTGGCATTTTAGAACGTGTGATACTCCTTAACGAAATCGCTGAGCTGCTTGGCGACATGGGCGCGGAAGGGCGACGTAGCTGCCGACAGTGCGCCATGAAGGGCCTTGCCCACCTCGCTCGCGTAGCGCGACGGGACGCTAACGTCCACGTCGTAGTCACCGTCGGCGTCCGAGCTCAGGTCTAAGAACTTCAGCTCGCACACGACAGGCACGTCGTCGATCTCGCCGACCACCGCCAGCGAGAACGTTAAGTCGAAAATGTAGCGTTTCTTGCCGCGCACGACCGCGATCGACGCCTCGCCCGTGACGTCCTTGACATCGGTCACGCGCACGAGCCCGGTGCCATTCGCGTGCAATGGCGCGCTCACATTGGCCAAGAGGCTTTCAATCTTGCCCTTCGCCCACGCCGTCATGTCCTTCTCCTCGAACGTGTTGCCCACATTCCACGCAGATCCACCTTCCACCTTCTTGATCTAGAAGCGCATCAACGCAACATTAGCCATGGCAGAGCTATGGGCAACCGAGATTCAGTTCGTACCTGGACTTTGTTCGGGTCGTCAACTTTCTTCGGCGCGATGTCACCAATCAATCGTTTGGCCTCTTCCGTGAGCTCGTTGTTGAAGAACGTCGTCGTGCGGCCGTCCGCGGTCTTCTTGTAGCCTCGCACGTGGCCGACAATCTCCTCGTCATCCACGACGACCTTGCTCGAACTCGCCGGGCGGGCTAACGACGCCGAGTCGTCCTTGGTCACTTCGATCCGAGTGACTTTCTTCTCCGCCGGCTTCTCCACTGGCGCCTGCTCGACGTAGTTGGCCGCCAAGTCGACCAGCTGCTTCTCCAGCGTCGCGAGCGACTTATTCTCCGGCTCGAGCGCCTTGGCCGTTTGCAGCACCGCGAGCGCGTCCTTGTACTTCTTGAGCGCCTTGAGCGCCTGCGCCTTGCGGAAGTAGCCCTTGGCGTACTCGCTCTCGAGCGCGATGCAGGCCTCGGCGTCGGCCAGCGCCTGCGCCGCCTTGCCCATGGACGCGCGCGACGCCGAGCGGTTGGCGTAGAAGATGTGCTGGTTCTTGAGCGGGTTGCTCGCGTTCACCTCGATGGCCTTGGAGTAGAGCACCTCGGCCTCCTCGAAGGCCTTCTGCTGGAAGGCTGCGTTGCCGCGGCGCTTTAGCTCCACGACGAGGCGCGTGACTTCGTCATCGCCGGCGGGCGACGCGTTGAGCACGTCTGAGTGGCGCGAGAACGGCAGGTCGTCGCCGCCGAACATGGTGAGTCCCGAAGTGAGCTCTTGATCGTCGCAGCATGTCCGAAGAGATTCCACCGTGTTTTGGTATTCCAGCAGTTCCAGAACGTTCTTTAACAAATACCATAAACAGGTAAGCTACGCCCATCAAGTTCCGGAAGACGGTGGTTCCGTGGCCTCATCCACGATGAAGATGGTCATGGGGTCGTCCGGCGCGTAAAAGGCGACGCGACCGCCGTGGCCTCTGCCGGCGATTTTGCCCGGCAGCAGCAGGACGGACGGCGTCGAGAGCGCCGCGAACTGCTCGAAGAGCGGCCGCGAGTGCTCCAGAACGGGCTCGAGGTGCCGCCGAAACTCGTCGAAGCCGTGGCTCTGATCACAGACACGCCAAGCGTCAGTCGTGCCCTTCGAGGAAGTGATGAGGTCGATTCGCACCAGGAAAGCGAGCGAGAACGTGCCCACACCGACGAGCCCGCCGCCGGGAACGCGGTTCACGTGGCCGCGCCACGTCTTGGCCCCTACACTCGAAACCGAGAGTGAGCGGATCACCACTCCAGTAGTCCACGAGCGAGACGCACCTGTCCACGCGACGTGGAAACTCCAGTCGCGGATGTAGTAGAACGGCAACGAGAAGGACCTGTACGCTGTGCGGACATGCGGGTCGGAGACGACGACGGCGCGGTACTGGGAGACGAAGCAGCGGCCCTCGTGGCCGTAGAAGCAGCCGCCTTCGCCCGGATACCCGCTGCGAGCACGCGCGTCAGCCAGCGATGAGGCGCGGATCTGCGCGTGACGCACCTGCCGCTCTCGACCGTGAGCTTGACGTGGTCGATGCCGAAGAAGAAGCTCTCATACGGAGACACGAGGTACGGCACGGCGCCGTCGTGCAGCGCGACGTTGAGGCTCATGCCTCCGAAGCCTTCTCCAGCAGAGTCGACTCAGATGGGCCACCACAAACTCACTTCTGAGGGATCTGATGCGGACACAGGTGGTTAAACCTGTTGGTGACAGGTTTATATCCAGGTGTTTTTGATCCTCCAAGTAGGTTTGGTTCCGAGCAGGTGTTGGCGGGAAGTTTGGTTTTGGCGGGCTCTGCCGAAGAGCTCATTTTCAAAGGAGCCACTCTGCGACCATGCCGCTGCTGTCGTTCGAAGGCGTGGAGGTGGAGGTGCCGACGGCGCTGCAGGGCATCCGCTTCGCCTTTGCCAACGGCATGCTCTCCATCGAGTGCACCAACTTCACCGGCATCATCGTCATGGCCAAGCCCGCAGCGACGCCCGAGAGCAAGCCCACCGCCGGCCTTGCGATGGCGCTGAGCGACTTCCCCACGCCGGTCCATTCGACGGACTCGTTCAGCAGCTCGACCAGCGCCAAAGACCAGCAGCTCATCGTCCAGGCCACGCAGACCTCGTCGCTATCCTCCGGTTCCAAGAAGCGGTCGATTCCCGACGAACAAGAAAACCCCGACGTCACGATGGAGTCGTCCGGTTCGGAGCGCGAGAGCGACCTGTTGCGCAAGCGAGTGCGCCCCAACTTCCTCAACGACGTCGAGCAGACGATGCTACTGGCTCAGTTGGAGGCCTCTCAGCAGTCCCAGCAGCAGTCGAGTCTTGAGCTAGCAGAGCCGACCCAAGCAGAGCCAGTCATGTCCACGACTGCTTCGCCTGACGCCAAGCCGCGTGGGAAGGAAACCTCGTCGCCGACCGATCTTAAGACGCCGGCGAAGGCGCCGAGCGTGAGCCACATGAAGAGCTTCTTCTCCCCAGAACCCAAGGAGCTCGCCACAAAGAAGTCTCGCGATTCGGCCAGCAAGCGGGCAGCCCCACGACCTTCTGCGACGAAGACGAAGGGTGATTCCACTCAGACGTCGATCCGAGAAATGATGTTTCAGGCTGCGCCAGCGAAGGCTCCGGCTGTCCAGGCGCCAGCGCGTACGTGCTCGCCAGCCCCCTTCTTCCAGTTTGTCGCTGCGTTGGCTTACCGATTTCAATGCTTTTCTTGCAGCAACTGCCTCATGGTCCACCCTGGAGACGTCAGGAGTCGCTCCTGCCGAGCGGTGGGGCCACACAGTGACCAAGACTTCTGACGACCGCCTCGTGGTCTACGGTGGCGCGGACGACGACGAAGCCACTCTCGGCGACCTCCACGTCTTCGATCTCAGCAAGAACGAGTGGTCCAAGCCGCTCAACTGCGAAAGCATTCCACGCACGTGGCACGACGCCGTGTATTTGGAGTCAAAGCACTTGCTGCTCGTCTTCGGCGGCGAGCGCGTCATGGGCGACGACCAGCTAGACGTGCTCTCGGACATCATGGTGCTGGACACTGAGTGCTTCTTGTGGTACCCTCCTGCCGTCAGCGGCGTGACGCCGGCTGCTCGCAGTGGTCACTCGTGCACAGTCGTGGGCAACGACGTTGTCGTGTTTGGCGGCAGCCGCGGGCGCAACCGCCAAAGCTCGGTGCATGTGCTCGACAGCGACGCGTGGCACTGGAAGACTGTCAAGGTCGAGGGCAAGGCGCCGTCGGCGCGCACGTACCACAGCGCGGTGGCCATCAACAACAACAGCGTCGTCTACTTCGGTGGCAACGACTCGAAGAAGAGCTTCAACTCGGTCCACGTGCTCAAGAAGAGCGAGGACAAGAGCGACATGTGGTCGTGGTTCCACCCGTGCGTCATGGGCAAGGCGCCGTGCGCCCGCACGGGCCACTCGGCCACTCTTGTGGACGACTCGAAGATCCTCATCTTCGGCGGATGGGATCCGCAGAGCGGCGACGGCAGCGCAACCACGAACGTGTTTGACGACGCGTTCATGCTCAACACGGTGACATGGGAGTGGGAAGCGGTGGAGCTCAAGCCCGAAGCAGACGGCGAGGCGGCGCTGAGTCTCCCTGGACGCGTGGGCCACAGCGCCGTGTTGGGGAAGGACAAAACCGTGCTGCTCTTCGGGGGCCAGGACGCCAAGGAGCAACGCCAGAACGTGGTCCATGCCGTCACGTTCGCAAAGCCTGCAACCACTTCTCAGACAAGTACCCCCGAGTCGTCGATCGGAGTCCCAGCCACACAAGCCAGTACGTGAGAGAACCAACCCGCCGCCTGGCCTGTACCTTTACCGCCTTGCATGTCACTGTCAGTTCATTTGTCGGTCGCTTAAATAGATCCGCTCCCATACTAGCTAGTTCCATTCCGTCCTGAATTGATCCTTGCAGTCAGATCATATCGTCCAGCTCGAGTGCGACGCTGTCCAGGAATGTGCTCATGTTCTGGTCGTCCATGTCCACGGGGCTGCTGCCTTGGCCGCCGCCGCTTCCATCGGCCTCGCTGTCCGGGATGTCGATGGATCTTAAAGAAAAATCGTCGTCTGCTGTGGTGTGGACGTCGACCTGCGGCTCGTCCAACGCACGCGACGCCAGGCGGCTGTTCGCATTCTCGTCGCCCGTGTAACTGGCTCTGGTCGTCTCCTCTTGCTCGTCTTGGTTGTCTTCTTCCATCTCGCGAGTCGCCAGTGGGTCGCCTCGTTCTACGCTGGAAAAAGACTGCGCAGGCTCCTCGCTTTTCTTCCCAGACGTCAGGAAAGCCGTGAGCGCCGCCAAACTGTGGGAAGAAGGAGGCAGCGGAGGAAGATACGGAGACGGGCGGAACGGAGACAGCGGCGGAGCCATTGAGTGGAAGGCGTTGCCTGGGTGGAACGCGAACGCCGGCCTGCCGTCGGCCGCAATCGTGTTCGTGTAGCCAGCCGGCTGTGGTGGAGGCGTAGACGCGAACTCATCTTCTATCGAGTAGAAAGGCGGATGCTGCCGTGCAGACTCCGCGCCTCGGAAGCCAGACTCGTCAAGCGGCACGAATGGCGGAGGGGAGGAAGCAGCCATGCCTCTGAAGAGAGGGGACGGGGGATGGAGTGGCTGTTGCTGTGACGGCGGTGGTCGTGGCGGCCCTGCGAGCAGATCTGTGGGAAGCAAGTCGCTGGCTCGCGCGAGTCCTCCACCACGAGGCGTATTCGACCCGAGTCTCGTGGAGCTGGCGTGCTGCTGTGTCTGGTGCTGCCGTGTGATCTTGCCGCTCGCGTTAGGCGCGGTCGCTGGTGGGCTCGCCGCGGCTTGGCTCATGAACCACTTGCGGCGCGCGGCCGAGTTGAAGCGGTTCTTGACGGCGTTCTCCGTGCGCCCTGGCAGCTTCTTGGCGATCTCGCTCCACTTGTTGCCGATGGTCTGCTGCATGCGGAAGACCGTGTCGTCCTCCTGCGGCGTCCACTGGCCCTTGCGGATGGACGAGTCCAAGTGGTTGCACCACCGCTCTCGACACTGCTTGCCGATTCGCCCGGGAAGGTGGAGCGCGACGTCGCACCAGCGGATCTGGCCCACGCCATAGCGAGAGATGAGGTTGAGCAGGATGCGGTCCTCTTCAGGTGTCCACGGACCCTTCACGAGGCCGGGCTTGAGCACTTTGTTCCACCGGTGGAGACACTGCACGTCGGTGCGACCGTTGCCCAGCGTCTCGGCAATGAGCTTCCAGGACTTGCCGCCGAAGCGAGAGACGGCGTCGCGCAACCTGTCGTCCTCGTCGCGCGTCCACTTGTGGTGGCTCTGGTTTGAGTTGGCTGAAGACGGGGTCGTGGCCGTCGCAGTCTCGGACGCCGCTGTGTGCACGTCCAGCTGCGGCTGAGAGAACGAGGGCGCTCGGGCCGGCAGTTCGTAGCCGTCGTCGACGTGCTCGAGCTTCATCGCGTCCGAGATGAAGGCGCGTACGAGAAAGTCCTCTCGCGGCGACATCTCGGGAGGCTGCTGCACAGTCCCGAACGCCGACTCGGGATAGCTACGATGCGCTTGAGGGAACGGTGAATAAGCTGCGTCAGAGAGTGGTCCGTGGAGGCTGGGGGAGTACTGGTTAGATTGAGAGCGAGCAACCCTCGGGGTTTCGGAGGGAAGAGCAAGTTCCGGGCGACGCGTCGTCTTCGAACGTTGTGGGCGTACTTTCGAGTTGTGCGCTGGCTCACTCGCAGAAAGCAGACTGCTGGTGGTCGAGGGGAGACTGTGGTGACGCTTGCGGCTCGCCGAATGGAAAGGAATGCCCGAGGACACGGGAGTCTCTTGCGAGGTCATTGCTCTGGACTGGACGTGAAGAGACGCCGAGGCGTTGGTGGTGTGGGAGATCTGAGCGAGCCACGTGTCGAGTTCTTCGAGCCCCGCCGTCGAGCGTGTGCGCTTGGGCAGAGGCCTACGCGTGCAAAACGGATCTCAGCGCCCACGCGGACGAGAAAGAAACGCGAGCGGACGTACCGTGCGGCGACGGCGCTGGGCGTGTGCATGGCGTTGGGGAGCGGGCGCGTCGCCTTAGTCCTTGGCGCCGTGGTCCATCGCCGGAGGCTGTGCAGTGAGTTGCGTGCTTCGGCTGTTGGCGTCGCCTTCAACTCAGCCGTCGGCGTATAAATAGCGTCCGGCTCGGCGTGAGAAAACCACAGACGGCTCGTCGTCTGCCTACCTACCTCGCGCTGCAGCTTGAGTCTCGCCGAGGCTGGGTTGCGACCTGAAATAACTCCCTAATGGCTATCTGCCAGCTCTGCCAGCGAAACGAGTCGAGCGAGCTAGACGAGGAAGTGGGAGCAAACGACAAGGCGATCTATTTCATACTCTCGCTGGAGAGACAGGACGGTCACTCACTCATCACGCCGGCGGCGCGCAGCTTGTCCTCGAACGACTTGAACTCCTGCTCGTTGAGCTTGTTGAGCTCGTGGTCTTGGACCTCCTCGATGCCGCGCACTTCCGGAATGTAGTGCTTGAGCATGTTCTCGACACCGTTCTTGAGTGTGACCGACGAGCTTGGGCAGCCCGCGCACGAGCCCGCCAGCTGGAGCTTCACGATGCCTTTCTCTTCGTCGAATCCCCTACGTTCGATAGCCCATTGGGTCAGTCACTAGCATAGGCGAGGGCGAACAGAGCCCGCTCACTTGTAAAAGATATCACCGCCGTCTTCCTGCACAGACGGGCGGATGCGCGTCTCCAGCAGCTCCTTGATCATGGCCACGACTTCGTCGTCGTCCGGGAGGATCGTCGTGTCCTGCAGTTACTAACCAGTTGAGCCTAGTTCTCTTCCACGTCCAGCGAATGGAGCCACGCACCGTCACGACGGGCTCGTCCGACATGACCTCCTCGCCGGTCGCGTAGAAGTCCATGATGGTCGCAAAGATCTCCGAGCGCAGCGCCTGCGTCAACGCCATCAGTCCGCCGCTGGTCGCCAGCTCCCTGCGGCGGCGCCACGTACATCCCAGCTCTCGTCCTCCTGCTTGGTGACCGAGACGAAGTCCTTGCCGAAGAACACTCGCGTCACGCCGTCGATCTGGAAGAGCTTCTTGGCGAGCCCCGAGCGGCGCACGTCCTCTGAGCCGGGCGTGAAGTCGACGCCCGTGGAGAAGCGCTCGTCCAGCACCTCGCGGCCCGGAAGGAATTTGAGGCTCTGCGGGTTAGGCGTCGGCTCGGTCTGGATGAACATGGAGCGCAGCGCGCCCGTGCGCAGGCCGAAAGGGCCGTGCGAGAGACGGGACACCGCCCATGGCGCGCGCGGGGCGGCGCGCAGCAGCGTCGACATTGCCATCTTCATCTTCGTTCGTGATCTCTTTGGGACTGGCCGTGCTGGTGGTGGGCTTCGTTGTTCGCTCGCGAGCGGACGAAGGGCGGAGAAGGGGTGGGGGAGGCGGACACGTGTCCACTGGTCACACCGGTTTCTAACGGATAGATGGATTCTATCGCAATGAGATCTCATTTTGACGACGGCGGGTCCTCCCAGAGCGGCACGTGGAGCACCTTGGGCCAGACGAAGTAGTCGAGCAGGAGGTCGTGGAGGAACGTCTGGAGCCTGTGCACATAGAGCAGACGTCAGCGGCGGGCGGAAGTCTGGAGGAGAGACAGGACACGTACCACTCGGAGGCGAAGGGGACATTCGAGATGTTGATCTTGGCGGCAGTCAAACTGAAGTCCACGACTGGCCGTCTGCACCCAAGAGTTAGCCGGGGAATCGGTTTAGGTAGAAGAGAAATGGTACGATGTACGCACTCGGTGAACGACAAGCTCAGCGCGCTGAAGCACGGCCAGTAGGTCGATAGCGGATTGAGTGTAATGCGGAGCGTTCCTGCGAGGAAGAGGTCTCGCAGGGAGACGACGGCGGCGGCGCCAAGACTGGAGACCATGCGTAGCTCAGCTACGAGCGTCTCGTCGCTCATAACTCGCACATCAATGTCTAGCGTCACCTCTTCTGTCTTGGTGGTGGCACTGACGAACTTGACACCGGTAATCACGGGCATTTTGGATCCCAAGTCCACCCGGACCAACGACAACGAGCTCATGAACGCTGGTCGCGCAGATTCGAGCAGCGGATTCAAGTTGTCCAAAATCGAGTTCTAGAAAATGAACGCGCGGTTAGCTTGCAATGTAGAATCTGCACAACGCCCCTCACTAACCCGAATCGCGATCTTCAGATACGGCCATCCGCTACGCACAGCCTAAACTTCAGCATAGTGAACCCACATACGACTGATCAAACTCACGTGAGTAAGACTTTGTTGAGCCAGTCGACGCGGTCAGAATCCGGTCGGACGACCCAGTTGGGGAACTGATGGCATTAGCTGTCAATTAGCCGCTCCACCGTTAGCATTGCAACAAACATACCTGAACGTGAGCGAAATTCTCGTTCTCTTCCTGCAGCAATCTCTCGGTGACACGCCGTCGGCGGAGCTTTTGTGCATTTCGAAAGTCAGTGTAGGACCATCCGTACGCAATCGCAGCGATGGAACATAATCCCAGCGATGCCTGCGCGTAGCTTGCGGCAAACACCCAACAAGCCGCGACGGCGGCGCTCCCGAACTCGGCTGTGTGAGCTTCATTCAAGAAGACGAATATGCCAGCTGAGGCAATTGGTAGAAACACCGAGAGATGGAGTATGCCGCCCGTAAATGACACGACCAAAAAAGCGATTCGTGCGAGGACATTTGAGATCCGCCGCTCTGGCATCGTCTGCTCAGCTGAACATACCTCACTGGGCTTTGATTTCGCCGACGAGTTTATGAGGTTGGCTGGTGTACTCGGTGGCGTGGCAGTTGCGGTGGGCGTCGTGAGATTCGGCTGCTTACTAGCATTCCGCGGACCGCGTGGAGAAAAGAAGGGAGGGAACCCACCAAAGAGCGGGTCGTCCTTCTTTCGGAACTGAAATGGGTCGGATAGGCGCTTGCCAGCAGCCGAAGGCGATGCGACGCCGGCGACATGGCGAGAAGAAGAGGATTTGCCTCGAGGCATGTGGAGATTGCTCATGAGACTGGGGGAAAACGGCGAGGAAGGCTTCGCGTGATGGCTAGGAGAGGCATCGGAATGCTCCGTACTCGCCAATCTGCTCCCGTCCGCAGAACAATGGCTGTGGTCCACGTGACCCGCACTTTTCATCGTGGCTAGCATCGTGTTGAGTCTTGAGAAATGGTGTGTTTTTGTTGCCCCTGACGGTGACGCTGACTGGCCAGTGGACTCGCCCGATTCCACTGGAGCACGTCGGCGGCTTTGTCCTCTCGCCCTCCGTGGCGAGCGCGGCGCAGGGAGACTCACCACAACTGGCACCGGATCATTGTTTGGTGCGGTTGCTGTCGTACGTGGAAGGAGGGTCTCGTCTTCCCCGGAGTATGGCTGTGTGCTTCGCTCGCTTTCATCCGGCTCGGTTTCTCTGTCCACTCCATGTCCTCGTTCACATTCTGTGACGTCGCTCTCCTCGCAGCCGACTGTGGATGTCTCTGAGAACTGCAGGAGCACGTCTGGATCTTTCAACGTATTGGCCTTGCGGATCGCAACGTGGAAGCACTTCACCCAGATCATCATCTGTGCTTGGCTCTCCTGGAAGAAGACGAACCCCTGCGGTCTCAAGTAGTCCACGCCGCGTTTCCGCCAGCTCTGCACGTTGAGGCAGAAGCACTTGGCTCGCACGGCGTGACTCACTTCGTCCGTTTCGAAATCCACGTTTGCTCCCGCGAGAGAGAACAAGTACACGCGTTCAGCCCGCGACTCATTCGTGAAGACCTCGAGCACGGACTTGCTGGTATCAGCCACTACGAAGTACGACCGGTTCAACGTGAAGAGCTTCTTCTTGGGCTTTTTGGCGTGGATGACCATGTACCCTTGCATGTGCTCGCAATCCAGGAGGGACGTCTTGTGGGATGAGATTGCGATGTGGCTGCCGCTTGCTCTCGGGCTCGTGAGTACTGAGGCCACAGCACGGTCAAGAGCCGCATCCCCGTCATTTTCGGACGCCTCGCTGAGGACCGGGGACGTCAAAACTGCTGGGCTATGGGCGGGTGACAGAGGAAGCGGCAGGGAGAGCGAGAGTCGCGCAGGCGACGAGCTCGAGGTAAGTGGTGCTTTGGAGGTCATTCGAGGTGACGTCGGGAAGATCCCGGAGAAGCTTCCTTTTCGGCGCATGTCCCCCGTGCGAGACCGAAAAGAAGATGGCATGCCGCAATGGCTCGCTGCGTCGCGTGAGAAGCTGCCACGCGCATCCGACTGGCGTCAGTGCATCAACAAAGCGTGTGTCAACGTCGATCTAAAAAGAGAACTCGGCATTTTCTGGGTGGGGCGTTTCGTGGCGACCGTACGCGTGCAAGAAGAGAAGAAGCGACTGTGGTGATGGCAGCAAACGCGCCATAAGCGAGCACGCAGCGCGCTTGGAGACCAAAAACCAAAAGACGTCTATTCGACCGGTGGGCCAAGAACTCGCCGTGCCTGAACGCCTCAGACGTTGAGCTTGAGCAGCTTGTGGAGCTGCGGGTTTCGCCAGTCCTTGGTCACGTCCTCGAAGTGCTCGTCCATGTCGACGATCTGCTCCTGCACGTTCTGCTGTAGCGCGCGCGTGAAGAGCTTGACGGGCGAGTGGTCGCCGCTCGACTCCTCGGTCAGGTGGAGACGGTTCTCCACGCGCGTCCAGCCACGCTTGACGTCCTTGAGCAGCAGCTGCACGCCGGTCTTGGCCTCGCTGTGCAGCTGCGCGTTCTCCACCTACACGCCAACCATGTCAGTCTCCGCGTGGGCCAGCACCCATGCACGTTCCCGAACGCACGAGCAGCACGCAGGCGCGCGAGCAGTTGGCTTCGACCTGGTCGGCGATCTTCTCGGCCGAGTAGCTGAGCGCGGGCGCCGCGTCGAGGCCGACGCCGCCGGCGTAGTAGAAGCCGACGATCTTGCGCTTCTGCTGCTGGCACCAGGCGTCCACGAGCGAGCACGCGACCTCGGTAAGCGGCGTGAGCGGCGACTCGTGGTGGAAGAGCGGCACGGCGTCCACGATCTCGAAGACCGCGCCCGACTCGTCGCCGATGAGCAGCCCGCTGCAGGAGCTCGCGGGGAACTTGGCCGCGTGGAGCAGCACCTTCACGTAGGCCTCTGGGAAGAGGCGGTAGTCCGTCATACTCGCTTGTCTTCTCACGACTCCCGGGAGGTAACACGAAGCCACGCCTGGATTAGGTCTTTGTCATGTGGTCCACACCTAGGAGTACCCATTTGTGTGGCCCACTCGAAACGAGCGGTTCCAAAGGGTCGCCGACGGTGGATCCAACTGAGAGCCGACGAAGGGGGAGCCATGGGCAACGCGAGCGCCAAGGGGAGCAAGGACGAGTTCACGTTCGAGGGCGCCGACGGTGCGGATAGACGGTCCACGGAGGGGGCGGCGCCTGGTCTGACGCCCTGGGTCTGCAGAGGACACGTTCACGGAGGCGCTACGCGTCAACCTGCAGCGGCTCATCGTCTACGCCAAGTCGGCCGACACGACGCTGCAGCGCGAGGTGGCCGAGAAGCTGGCCAATGAGGCCGTCAAGCGTGAGTCGCTATGGCTTCCTTTGCGAGCGGTCAGGACTCATGGTGTTTGCTCCCAGCGGATCGACAGGTGCAGATCGTGGAGCTCGACGGTCTGCAGCTCTTGCTGCCGCTGACCAAGTCGAAAGACACCGAGGTGCAGCGCCTCGCGGCCCACGCGCTCGCAAATCTCTCCGTCAACTGTACGATCTGAGCCACAATGCACACACGGTCACCTGCACTAACGGCAATGGCACAACTAGCGGACAACCAGACCAAGATGGCGACCGAGGGCGGTGTGGATATGCTCATCGATCTCCTCGACAGCACGAACGAGCACGTCCAACGCCAGGCCGCCAAGGCGCTGGCCAATTTGGGCGTCAATGGTACGAGGCTCTGGTGACATGCTGACCATTACACTTTAGCCATGGCCTCATCGCTTATCTGCAGTTGACAACAAGGAGCGCATCGCAAAGGCGGGAGGCATCCGTCCACTGATCGCGCTGGCGAGCTCCAAGCACGTTGGCGTCGCCGTTGAGGCCATCGCCGCACTCGCCAACCTCGCAGTCAACGGTGTGCATAGAGTTCTACCATTCGTCTCCCATCATTCCCTGACGACTGGACCGTCTGCTTGTAGACGCGAACGAGATCGAGATCGCGCGCGAAGGAGGCCTGAAGCCCATCATCGACAGCGCGCGCTCCGACTCGGTCGAGTTACAGTCGCAAGTGGCGCGCGCACTGCGCAATCTCTCGGTCAACCGTACGTTCGCTTGTACTCAGAGCGCATGTGGACAGAGCTAACTGGAGCGATTTTTGAAGCTGAAAACAAGCAGCTGATCGTCGATCTGGGTGGTGTGGACGCGCTTCAGAGTCTCGTGCGATCGCCCAATGATAGGATATGCCAGCAAGCGACTCGTGCGCTAGTGAACCTAGGCGTGAGTGTCGTCGACTAAGTCCCAGCTGATGACCTGACAAAGAAATCCTGCAAAATATATCGGACAAAGAGGTAGTCTCATCTACGGCACTACCTATTGCGTCTTCAAGGAACCGGCCCAGGCCCAAGAACAAAATAAACACTCAGCCGACTTGCTCCGGCGCAGTGCTGACTCAAAGTTGACGCCTTTTTGCTCGCTCTTCTGTCCGCTTGCTCGCTAGCCAGGCTGCAGGCTGGGCACCCTGACCTGGTGTCTGTGGCATCATCGTTCTTCTTTGCATCTCCGTGCCGACCTACACATAGTAAATGTTATTATGAAAGAGGACAACAACGCACAGAACGAAGCAACGAACAGACCTCGTAGAATGCAGACATCATCAGCGCCTGCTCCCGCGAATACGATGCTCGGGTCTCCTTCATCTTCTTCTCCAAGAAGTCGATCATCTCCTGTTTCTCGTTGAGCTGGTTGCGATGCGAGCTCACAGCCACCATGTACTTGGTCTGAACGGCATGCAGGGTTTTCTTGGTGTAAGTCTCGAGCTTGGAACGTTGCTCAGATAGTTCGTTGATCATCGATTCCTTCTCCTTCAGTCTATCCGTAAGAGCGGCCACGGTAACGCGCATGGACTCAACGAAATCAACCTCCAATTGCTACAGTCAAATGGTCAGCATCCACCACCCAGTATGACAAATGACACGGGCATACCAACACCGAAATACGCTCTTCGTAATCTGCGATCTTCTCAGCATTGGCTGCGGATGGTTTGCCTGGAGAGGCAGAGACAGACGGACGGACTGACGACGATGATCCATCCCCATGGATATCCTCCGCTGACAAAGATGACGCCTCACCATCACCCCCAGCTGGAAGTCGTTGGCGCAAAGTTTCCATCTCCTCGAAAAGCTGATCATTCTGTCTCTTGAGCTCGAACACTGATGCCTGCAATGACTCTTTGGCCTTGAGTGCCATGTCCAATTCGTTCACCAATGGCGAGTGTTCAGCGCTGCCACCGCCATGCTTGAGCTCAGCATTCTCGCGTTCCAAGCGGGCCACCCGTTCTCGAAGAGTTGCGACAGACTCGGCGCCGAGCACAAAATCAGCCGCACTGAAACCGCCGCCACGGCTACCAGTGCTATTCATCGAACCAATCGAAGAGCTACCGTCACGGCCTACTGCACCACGGTTGCCGCTACCAGTACGTGAGAACTGTCCTTCCACAGGAGCACCAAACTCGTCCACTTCGTCGTCATCCCGGCCGTGCTGGAGGCTAGCGAGTTGACTCCGAAGTTCCTCCAGCTGGTTCTCCAAAAATTCTTTGCCGCCCAATGCACTGTCCAGTTCTTCTTGAAGACGTCGAATCTTTTGATCTTTGATTTGAACGCTTGAATTCGCCTCAACATTTGCAGTCTCCAGCTCTACCACCTGGTTCTTGTACTTCTCGACCAGAGTTTTCAGTGCTGGAATAGTCTTGACTGTACTCTCTAAATCCATGGTCTTGTCGAGATTGTATGCATACTGAGCTTCTAGATCCTTGATCTGGGTACGCAACGCATTCATTTCCTCCAGCTTCTTTTTGTACTTCGTAACACTCGCCTCCAACTTCCCGAGCTGCGCGATCTTGGACCTAGAAATATCGAGTTCGTCTGCCTGACGACGAACCTCATTTTCCAATACCATCATCCGCTCTGTGGACTCCCTCTTAACACGCGCGAGTTCTTCATTCTTCTCCTCGAGTTGGACCGTGAGAGAGTGGATCTCTCCCTCGACTATCTGTTGGATCTTTTTGTTATCGCGCGTGAGTGTACTCTGTCTCTCGCTCACGAGTTTAGCTCGCTCTTCCTCTAGTTGACTGTGCTTGGTCGCTAGCGCCTCCTTCTCGACGACTGCGTTCTCCAGCCGTTCGGTGAGTTCTCGCTTCTCGCGCTCCATGTCCAGAAAGCGGAGCTCCATTTGAGATGCCTTCTCGAGAGCCTGTGTGAGCTGGAGCTGCAGGCTCTCGTTTGACTCGCCTTCATGGTTGAGGTACCCGAGCGAGTTACGACCATGAGCCTGCGGGGACGTCAGCTGGAAGCGATGCATCAACTCCTCAATCGTGTGCATCATGCTAGCCTGCTCCGACGCGTCCATCTGCATGATCGGGTGGATGTAATCCGACTTGCTCGGACACTGCACGGCGCATCCCAGCAGCAGCTCCACGAGCCGGCAGATCTCCTTAGGGTCTTCGTTCTTGGCGATCAGCGTCGCGTCGATAAGCTCCTGGGCCTCACACAGCTGCCCCAGCTCGTCGTGGTAGTAGAGCTCAATGGCGCGCAGCAGCGCCTTGAGGTTGCTGGCTTTGAGCGCCCAGTTGCCGGCGGCGTTGGCGTTGACGAGGTCGACATTCATGTACTCGGCGTCACTAGCGTCGACACGGCAGTCAGCGACGAGGGCCCCATCACTAATATCTCAGGCCGGAACGTACATATGATGCATCACGTGCGCGAGAAAGACGCCGTCCGAGAGGTCCTCGAGCGTGTACACCTGCGGACCATTGTAGGCGTCGACTTTGTCCTCGAAGCTCTGGATCTACGGCACCAGAAAACGCGATAAGACCACGAGCGGGACCACCGCAGCCGCGACGATCGGCAGGGCGACTCGACGTACCCACAGCAGCAGGCTGCGCTCGGCCGCGTCGTCCATCTCGTCGTCGGGGGATACAATGGATAACGGGGAGTTCAGGCGTTTGAACGAGCGAGGGGCGACATCTTCCGTCATAAAACCTACCTGAGAAATAAACCTAGCAAACATCGTGTAGGCCACACCATAATCTTGAAAACAAATGTATTATGCATTTTCACAGGATGACTGGCCTGTTCTCGTTTAGCTGAGTGGAAAGCTCCAAGATCGGAGAGCGACGATGAGCTCCAAAGGCGCCCCGAAGAAGCTCAAGCGCAAGTCGCTGGCGGAGGACTATGGCGGCTCCGTCGGCGAGGACCTGCTCGAGTACATGGAGGAGGACGAGGCCCAGGGAGTGGCCTCCATCGACGCCGTCGGCGCGTCCAGCAACCTCTCGCGCCGCATCCAGAACCGCCTCTTGAAGCTCAACGAGGTCGCTGGCGACGACAGCTCCGGCTACTTCGACTTCTCCAAGCTCGACATGAAGAAAGACCACGAGTCGCGTCCTGTGTGGGTCTGCCCCAACGGACGCATCTTCCTGGAGGCCTTCTCGCCCATCTACAAACAGGCGTACGACTTCCTCGTCGCCATCTCGGAACCCGTGTCGCGCCCCGAGTTTCTCCACGAGTACAAGCTCACGCCGTACTCTCTGTACGCCGCCGTGTCGGTGTCCATTGAAACCGAGAGTATCATCAAGGTTCTAGAACGACTGTCGAAGAACCACCTCCCAGAGGTCATTGTCGGTTTCATTCGCGACTGCACACTCAGCTACGGCAAGGCCAAGCTCGTGCTCCACCACAACGAGTTCTACGTCGAGAGTCTGTACCCCGACGTGCTGCGCAAGCTGCTAGAGCACGAGCATATCCGTGCGGCACGAGTCAAAGACGCTCCGGAGGCGAACACCGCCGACGCAACGAACGCGAATGCCGGTGCTCCGCAGGGTCAGGTTCCTGGCGGCGTTGCAGGCGACAACGAGTTCATCCAGTCAGATGTGTCCGCTGAAGACCAGGCCAACTTGCAATATCAGAAACTCTTGAATGAGGACTACGATCAGAGCGAGGAGCATGTCCAAGCACCCGGAGGAGGTCCACTGGATGTGCGCAAGACCGTTCGAACTGTCTCGTTTCGAATCCGAAAAACCATGGTCGAGCAGGTGAAGCGTGCGTGTCTGGACATGGACTACCCACTCATGGAGGAGTACGACTTCCGTAACGACAAGACCATTCCTGATATCGAAATGGATCTCAAACCTACTACTCGAATTCGAGAATACCAGGAGAAATCGCTGAGCAAGATGTTCGGTAACGGACGTGCGCGTTCCGGAATCATCGTGCTGCCGTGTGGTGCAGGAAAGACGCTGACTGGTGTCACGGCTGCCTCCACAATCAAGAAATCCTGTCTCTGCCTGTGCACGTCGGCCGTGTCTGTCGAGCAGTGGACCGCACAGTTTAAGATGTGGACCAACATCCCAGAGAAGAAAATTGCTCGGTTTACATCCGTCGCGAAGGACTTCATCGACCCAGACTCGGGTGTGATTGTAACGACCTACACGATGGTGGCATTTGGTGGTAAGCGAGCTCGTGCATCGGAAGAAGTCATGCAGCTGATCCAGAGCCGCGAGTGGGGCTGCATCTTGCTTGACGAAGTGCACGTTGTGCCGGCCAAGATGTTCCGAAAAGTGATTGGATCGATCGCCTGCCACTGCAAGCTCGGACTCACGGCGACGCTCGTCCGCGAGGACGATCTCATTGGCGACTTGAACTTCCTCATTGGCCCCAAGCTATACGAAGCCAACTGGATGGATTTGACGCAGAGTGGCTTCTTAGCCAATGTCTCGTGTGTCGAGGTGTGGTGCCCGATGGCCGCCGAGTTCTACCGCGAGTATTTGCGCGAGACCAAGAATGCTCGCCGCCGCGCGCTGCTGTACGTGGCGAATCCCAACAAATTCACGGCAGCCGAGTTCCTCATCCAGTATCACGAGAAGCGCGGCGACAAAATTCTGCTTTTCTCAGACGACGTCTTCGCGCTGCGTCTGTACGCCACGAAGCTCAACAAAGGCTATATCTACGGTGGCACGGGGGAGCGCGAGCGCATGCGCCTGCTGCAGTCATTCCGCAACTCGCCGCTCGTGAACGTGATCTGCATCTCCAAGGTCGGCGACACCTCGATCGATCTCCCGGAGGCCAACGTAATCATCCAGGTGTCGTCGCACTTCGGCTCGCGCCGCCAAGAGGCGCAGCGTCTCGGTCGCATCCTGCGTCCCAAGGCCAACGCCACGGGTGGCTTCAACGCGTTCTTCTACACGCTCATCTCGACCGACACGAACGAGATGTACTACTCGAACAAGCGCCAGCAGTACCTCGTGGACCAGGGTTACACGTTCAAGGTCGTGACGGATCTCTACGACAAGGACTCGTTCCAGGGCGTGTTCACCAAGAAGGAGGCGCAGCGCGCGTTGCTGAACGAGGTGCTGAGCGCCGACGTGGAGAGCGCGGCCAAGGACGAGAACGCGGCCATCCGCGACGACGAAGACCTCTCGCGGCTCGAGCTCGTGGGGCGCAAGAAGAAGAAGACGTCGTCTCTCGGCGCGCTCTCCGGCGCCGACGGCACCAAGTACATGGAGTACTCGGCGGGCCACGGCGCCAAGCAGCGCCACAACCTCTTCCGCGAGCGCTACCGTTAACACGACTAATACAAACCACGACTAGGAGATGTAGCCGCTCGCCAGCTTCGATTCGTGAGGTCGTCTGCGACGCGCAGCGTGAGCAACGCGGCCTTGAAGCGGCATGGCCTTTGCGTCCCTCGCGTTAGTGACGGGCGACAGACATCCGGAGCCGAACCGTAATGGAATTCAGCGGTGGAGCCCTAGCCCTTTTCGATGCTGAATGCTTTGGCGGGCTCCGCCAGCTGGTGGCCGATGCGCCAATGGGCAGCGGTGGCTGGCGGGGGAGAGAGCAGCCGGAATATGGAGAGGTCCGCCGCACATCTCGGCGTGCATGTGCCGTCACTACTGAGACTCCTTCCCCGACGCGACCATGGCGTCGCGCTCTGCCGGTACGTCGTCTCCGTCGCTTCTGCGCGGCCGCGAGCGCTCACGGCAGCTCTCTCTTCGTCTCTCTGTAGCCCTGCTGCTCGCGGCGCTGCTCGCGCTGCTCTGCGCGGCCCAGGCCGTGGAGATCTGCGACCAGGTCAAGACGTGCCGCCGCAACGGCAACACCGAGTGCAACCGCAGCAAAGAAGACTGCCCGCCCTGCATCTTCGCGCTCGAGAACGGCTACACGTGCTGGGACAAGGTCAACACGACCAACACCTGTCCGTTCACCGGCGTCAAGTACGACTGCTGTACGTGCCCTCTCCAGACATGGTCTCGTGGGGGATGCGAGTGCTGACATAGCTGTGGCCTTGGCTCTCTCTCAGCGACAGTATGGGCTGCCCAGAAGATGAGCACTGCGTCGAACTCGACTAAAGGCTCTTCCAACTCGACGTCGACGACCGGAACCGCAACCAGCACACCGGATAGCTCGCCCATCGTCATGTACGCCGCGATCGGCGGTGGCGTCTTACTGGTCGTCATCATCGTTCTCGTCGTCGTCGCTCGCCGTCGGCGCCGTGCAAGAAACATGCCAAAATTCGGAGAATCGCCGACTCCGGGAGCCTACAGCAACAAGCACGGCGTCAAGGCCGCGACCGCCAACACCCCGTACATGAACGCACCCAACACGAGCAAAGGCCCGCACTCGTATCAGCGCAAATACTCGGACCCTGTGCTCGAGTCGTCGGCCGTGAAAGCCGCGCCGCCGCCGTCAGACTACTCGAGTAACACAACCAAGGACTCGCTCGACGCCATGCTGATGGATAACACACCGCCGACGGCAGTGCTGGGTGACCCCCCGGCACCTCGCAAACGCGGACTGAGCAGGGGCTTCAAACGCATCAACTCGGGAGGCAGTAGCAAGCGCAGCAGCTCCAACTACGACGTACAGGCTCGATGCACCAACAACGCCAACGTGCTGGACGAGTACCTCAAGATGAAACAGGAGATGAACTTCGATGCAGACGCGATGAGTGATTATGGCAGCGACACAATGAGTCTCGATCGCTTCTCCGTGGCGTCCACCTCGACAATAGGCGGGCATAACGCTCGCACCATGTCCATGACCGACTCCGAGTACCAGGCCGACCTCATGCGCTCGCGAACGGAAAGCGAGTGCTTCAGTGAGATGTCGTACAACGACGAGAAGTACTCCTTCAGCGAGGAGGACCCGGAGAGCATGCTCGCCGCGAGCACCGCGAGCATCGTGCGGAAGCTCAATAAGGAGGTCGAGATCTGAGCACGCTTTGCCCGACAGTTAGGAACTAGAACTCCGGCTTCCGAGCGGTGCCTGCGCTGCTCGTGGTCTCTTCGTCCGTCGTCTTCCTCTCTCTGTGCATCCCGATATAGTATTTTATGAGCTCGATTCGAGCCTCATGCGTCCCCGCTAATGCAAGCTGTAACATGTCCACACCAAGTGTGTCGTTTTTCAAACTGATCCACACATTCGAAGCGTTCTTTCTCGTCCTTAAAATCTTACAGCTTGTTGCTCGGGCGGTGGCGGCGCGGAAAAAGCTCAGATGACTTGTCCTTCCTTTCTCACCACGCGAGAGCGGGTCGCTCGCTTCGACCGCGGGGCTTCTTCCCCTCCATCGTCTCCAGCGACGTCATCTCCGTCCTCGGGTTGGTTCTCATCCGTCTCTTTGTCATTGCCCTCAGCCGCAGAGGGCGCCTTGGTCTCGTTCGAAGCCTGTTGGCTATCCGTCGCGTGGACTTTGCCGTCTTCGACGACGGGGATCTCCACCGCCTCGTCCCTTCGCTCACCAACGGGAGCCGGCTGCTGAGGGGCCAACCCATCCGGGGTCTTGCCCGTCGGAGCCACGGCGCCAAAGCGGCGCATACACTCTTCCGCGATGAAGTCGAGCACCTTTTGGTAGATGCGCGAGCGGAACTCGACGCGCTCGTGGCCCTCGAGGTACGACGGCAGAGGCACGACGATGCCGTCGAAGTCCTGCATGGCCGACGGGTAGGGCATCTGCGGGGCCTGCGGGCCGTTGGGCAGGATCACGACGCCGCTGGGGAGCACCTCGGGCGTGGCGGACGCCATGTTGGCGCCTACCATCTGCGCGGCGGCAGCTGCCATGGCGTTAGCGCCCTCGACGCCGAGCGCGTGGAGCTGCATCATGGACTGGTTCATGGCTGAGGTGGCGACGATACCGTTGCGGCCGAGGATGGCGTGGACGTCGTCCTGGCCGGCGACCGCGGCGCCGCCGGGGCTCATGCGCACCTTGCCGTAGGGCACGTAGCGGTGGCCGCGCGCCATGGCGCTCGTGGGCGAGTCGTCCTTGCGCTTGTCCTTGCGCGCAAAGCGGTTCTTGGCGTCGAGCTTGCGCTGGTGCTCGTTCTGTCGGTGGCGGTGCTCGTCGCAGAGGTTGTGCGCCTGCCCGGAGGTCTTGAGCGCGCGCTCGTTGTTGCACTTGCCCGTCTTGTAGAGGCACTTGCCCCGGTAGCCCGGCCGCTGGGTCTCGTCCGCCATGCTTCAAATATCGCCGCGCGCGAAAAGGGTCTGATCCTGAGTTTCTCCGTCGGCCGTGGGTCTGATTCTGTGGGCGACGCAAGCGGGGAACAGCTTTCCGCGGGGGAGAACGCGAGAGCAAAATGACGCGAGGGGAGCCCGAGCAGAGAGCGGTTTCTTTTCGCGAAATCTTACGTGTATTTTACGGAGCAGTAAAATACAGAGCCAAGACCATCTGGTGGACCAGGCTAAGCTGATCACTTCTTGCGATGGTGGACGCGAATATGGACTTTGACCTGGGCCGATGGTTTATCGGCCTCCTTGGCGGTCTCGGTCTTGTGCGCCTTGTTGCTCTTGTGGTGCTTGTGTGCCGAGTCGAGCTTGAGGCTCTTGAGCTCGGGCTTGAGCTGGCCGTCGGACGTGAAGATACCGAAGTAGCCTTCGACGGTGCTGTCGGCCTGGGCGTTGGCGATCTTCCACGACTCGTCGAAGCCAGCAAAGTAGTAGTACTTGAGCTTCTTCTGCTTGGCGAGCTTGTAGAAGTCGGCGAAGTAGCGCTGCAGCAACGTTATTAGCTCAGACACCACCAACAAAGACAACAATGAACATACCGCAGAGTTAACTGGCGACGCGACGCTCGCGCCATCGTGCTTCCCGCCCGAAGCCCAACCCGTCTCACCGATGACGACTGACTTCTTGTACTGCTTCGCGGCCTGCTCGAACTTTTGGTAGCGCTGGTAGAAATGGGCGGCGGCTTTGTTAGCGTCCACCTTCTCCCAGAAGGGGAAGAGATTGGCCGCCACATAGTCCACTGTCTGGAAAAGTTGCGGATACTGGAGGTACGTGTCACAGATGTCTCCAATGGAGACGGGCACGTTGAGCTTGGCGTCCTTGCAGATCTTTTTGATTTCCTTAAAGTATGAAATCGCAGTTTCGGCGGTTACGTCCTCGCGGTAAATCGCTTCACTGCCGACGTGGATGGTCACGACTGTGTTTTTGTTGATGAGCTTCGTGTTCTTGATGAGCTCCTTGAACTTGTCTCGCTCGGCATCAAATACAGCCTTCTCTGGGCCGACCCAGAGTCCGAGTTCAAGCTTGAGTCCGGCTGCAATGACCGCCGGCACAGCGGCAGTCGCCTAGTCGCAGTCCGTGAGGCTGTAAAGACGCACGATGTTCGTGATCTTCTTCAGCTTGGCGAGCTCGGCCTTGATTTGAGCGGCGCCCTTGCACTTCTGCGCTGGCGGTGCCCAGTCCGGACCGTTGCGGATGTTGTAGTTGACGCCGTAGAGTTTGAAGTCTTGAGCGACGGCGACGTCTGTCGACGCCGCGAGCGCAAGCAGAGCTGCCGCGACAGCACTAACGAGGCGAGGCATCTTCAACCTTCGAAGGACGGAGGGTGCTTGGTGGTCGGAGGAGAATTGGCGACTGACGGAATTGTGAAGCAGCTCGTGGCAGAGGCGGAGATGAGCTTCAAATCAGACCTCTAGAAGCAAATGCAAGTGGCATGGCACATCGTCCTCCCAATCCACCTCAAGTCAAAGGAAACTGTCACGTTTTATGCAAACAAGGCAGAGGGCTTTTCGAGACTGAGCTACATTGGGCAGTTGCCTCCCACCTGAGCGGGCTTTGGGACCGGAGACGCCGACGAACTAGACGAAGCTGACGCAGGCGTGCTGGATGGAGACGGGAAGGCGGCCGCAATCTCGTGGTTATCGCCCCGCGAGAGGCGAAGGATCAGGAACTCACTCTTGATCGTCCGATCCGGATTGAAAATGCCGAAAGAGGCCTCCACCGTGTCAGCCCCGTGCGCTGCGAGCTTCCACGGCTCGTCGAAGGCTTCAAAGTAGTAGTACTTCCATTGGTGGGAGACTGCGAGAGCGAAAAAATCCTTCAAGTATCTCTGCAAGAGCCGAGAGCAGGTTATTCGCGTTCTCACCCTTAGATAGCAGTGCTACAGACCCACTTACCGCTGCGTTTGACGGACTGGCGATGGATGCGTTTACATGTGAACCATGAGAGGCCCATCCAGTCTCACTGATCACAAAATCTTTATTCTGCGCCGACGCGCGATCCATGAGCGGTTGCATGCGCTGGAGAAAATAGGCTGCCGCTTCCTCCACACGCTTCTTCTCCCAGAATGGAAAGCCATTCGCTGACACGAAATCCACGGCATCGACGAGTTCTGGGTGGGCAAGGTAGACGTCTCCAATTTCAGCGATCGTGACGGGGATCCCAACGCTCTTTGCGGTGATAATCGCTTTGATTTCCTTCATGTACGAGATGATTTGCGACATCGTGACTTCCTTCCGGTAGATGGCTTCGCTTCCGACGTGGACAGCTGTGACGAGGTTCTTGTTGAGCAGAGTGTTGGTGTCGAGCATCTCCACAAAGCGAGCCTTCTCTGCGTAGAACACTGTTGGGTCGCCGCTGACCCACAGCCCCAGTTCGACCTTGAGGTTATGCTTCTTGGCGGTAGCGAGCACGACATCTCCTTGGTTACAATCAACCAGGCTGTAGATTCGGACGCGACCTGCGATGGTGGCAATCGCAGCGAGGTCTGCATCGACAGCAGCTTCTGACTTGCACTTCGACCCCGTTGGAGCCCAGTCTGGTCCACTGCGAATGTTGTAGTTGATGCCGTACAGCGCGAGGTCTGGTGAGGCGGAGGTACTCGCTGCCCAGAACGGACCCAGTAGAAGCGTTGCAACGCAGAAGGCAACGGGTCGGAGTATTGAGCGGAGCATGCTGGACAGACACGATAACGGAGGGTTTGAGGGAAAGTGGGGCCTGTTGTTCAGGGATCCAACAGGGAAATGAGGCTACGGGGAAGAGCAAGCTGCATTGTATGTAAGCCGGACATGAGTGCCGAACACCAAGTCTCACGCAGGGTGCGGCAGTTAGCGACAGCTGATTCGAACGTTCTTGAGAGCGGCCGCGAAAGGTCACAACCTACGTCCCATGGCCGAAGGATGATGACCAATCCTGAAACGGTACAAAGGACTTCCAGAGTCTTAGACGCGCGACGGTGAGCAGGATCGACAGCGTATTCCTCGCACAAGCCCCGAAGAGGAAGAGGAAGTCGAAGAGAATAAGAAGAGAGTCATATTCGTACAGATTCGGTCTGAACTGGGCACAATTGTATGCGATGCAGTGCCAGCGCTTCTCGCCGCGGGGGATCGCAGGAAGTCGCGTGGCAAGAGTGGTGGGTGAAGACCAGTCGAGCAGTTACTTGGAGTACACGGGCACGTATTCGACGACGCCGTGCTTGTTCATGACCGTCTTCTTGATGTTGCGCAGCTGCTTCTTGCTCATCGTCTTGAGGCGGTTTGTTCGCGAAATCTGCACAAGACAATCTATCAGCAACACGCTCTGCCACGTCGCCATCCACTGAAGAACTACGCACCACTTGGACGGACGCCGACTTGAGCTCGTTCTCCGCTCGCCGCTTCTCGCGCTCCTCGCGCGCGCGTTTGACTCCCTCCTTCTCGGTCTGTCTCCTGGCCTTGATCTCGCTCTGGAGGTCCTTGAGGTTCTGCAGCTTGGCGCGCTTCTCCATCTTCTGCTCCCACGTCGTGCTCAGCGTCTTGGTGGCCTTGTAGGTCTGCGCCGAGAAGCGCGTCTTCTGCGTGGTCTTCCACACGCGGCCGCTCACGGGCCGACCGCGCGGAGCCTCCGCTGGCTTCGGCGCGTCCGCCGGCACCTTCTCGAACGCCTGCGCTGCCGTCGTGATCGCCGCCGCCGCCGTTGCCATGGTTGTCGAGAGTGTCTCTTGGAGGATTGGCTGGCACCACTCAAAACCCGATCATCCACATGCAACTTTAGCGCACCATAAGTACGACATTACGGTTCACCGCGTTGATAGACTCAGGAACATGGCGACTGTTGTCACCTACGGCGAGATCGTGCAGATCGCAGAGATCCTTCGCGACTCTCGGCTGCAGCAGCGGTCGGTGCGCGTCACTGGCAGGTGCGACCTGCGTGCGTGGCCCGAGCGATGCTCGACGACTGAATTTGCGCGCGCAGACTGGAACGCTACGACGCGGCGCGCAATCTGGCGCTGATTTCGTTCCAAGACGCCCAGATGACGGTGGAGACGGACGTCCTCGCCATGGACCAAGGGCGCGAGCTACGCATCGGATCCATGTATCAGTTTGTGGGCGAGACTTATCGCTTCAACGGATCGGTACGATGCACGCCAAACGCAAGTCGATTGCAGTTTGTGTGGTTCCTAACGTGCAGACCTGCTGACCAGGAGGTGCGAGTCAAGGCTCGGGTCTTGCGCAACGTGGACAACCTTGACATTGACCTATTTCTCCAATCGCTGGAGTTGCGTCGGCAGTTTCTGGCGGCTCAATGATGCTCAAATGGAATATTTAATACACACTTCGGCAGCTCCTACAACAGATCGTCGTCATCATCGTCTTCATAGTCAACAGCAATGCTGTCGTCGTCTTGGAACGTCTCGAATATAGATGGGGCAGCAGAGGAAGTCGACTGCTTTGACGGATCGAGGTCGGCCAGCTCTGGATCAGAACCAGGGTAGTCGTCCCTGGTTTCTTGAGCAGCTGGCCTCGTTGACGTCTCCACCTTGAGCTTGGTTTGCTCCTCTGCAACCTGGAGTCGCTCGGCCAGCTCAGGCGGGTCGTACGCATGCAGCGCCTGACGCCAACGACGGATCATACTGTCAAAGTGCTTCTTGCTGACATTGAGCGTCTTGTCGGGCGTCATGGGATGCTCGCCTTTTCGCCGCTTGTGCCTGTCATCCTGGCCGTCAAACCCCCCATTCAAGCAACTCTCTCGACGTGACCGCACCCACCTGGGGACCATGGCGCAGTACCGGTCGTAGCCGAGCGTGTTCTTGCCGTAGTCGATCTGCTTCTGTCGCTGGGCGAGCCGGTGCGGGTCCTCCTCTCGCTGGGTCTTGAGCGTGCGCACTTGCGGCGCGTGGTGCGCTGGGCGCGCGCGCTTGAGCTCGTCGCGCGGCCGGAGATCGTCGTCCACGGCGTCTCGCTGGCGCTTCATTTCCACTCGCCAAATCGGGAGCTCCACAAGTGGCGGGAAACCTCTTCCATGTTCAAACAAGGTATCTCAACGGGAGCAGTGTCAAAATAAGGTGGACGTGTCATTTTTACGCGTGCGGAGAGAGAACTCCAGTTGAATGAACTCTGGAACTCCTCCTACGACCGACGCTGTGGATAGTTAGAATGTATTGCTCTCGGCGACGAGGTGTTGTTTGCTGTGGGTGGGCGGAGGAAGACCCCATAAGTTATTCGTAGTCATCCTCTTTTGACCACTTGGCGCTCGAGCCGTTGGACTTGGATCCCTTGGACTCGGCTCGCGTCGTTTTGGACCCAGCCTTCGCGTCATCGTCGTCATCATCGTTGTAGTAGGACCGCTTGGACTGTGCTCGGTCCTCGAGGATGTATTTGTACTCGGCTTTGTTGTGCATGATGAGCTCGTCTCCGATGAAATAGAAGCTGTCCGAGATAGTTGCGTATGGGTGCGCGATCATGTCGTTGATGAGATCGTCGTCGAGCGGAGGCATCGCGTACACGGCCTCCCACGTGTTGACGCTGTTGGGGATGCAAAAGCCGAATGTGAAGTCGAAGCTCTTGACAATCTCGTCACGGAAGTAGTGACGCTCGATCATTCGCAAGCCGTGCACCTCCTTCGGCCCCACCGAGAACTCGAGCGACGTTGAGACTGCAGGAAGCCGCAGTACGTCCTCAGAGAACTCATATCGGATCGTCCTGTAGGAGCTCTCTCCTCGTGCTTGGTTCAGATCGACTTTGGGCACCGCCTTGCCCGGTCGATCTTTGCCAATCTCGAAAATCGTGCGCTTCGAGTCGTAGTCCGCGATCGCAAAGTGGAGAAACTCAATACCATACGTGTTGGCGCTCAGCGGACACAGGAAGGCTAGAGACGAGCAGATGGCGTCATGTCAGCGCCCAACAGGCCACGTGTCCAACAAGCGCGGCTACCTACACTCGGTCGGAGCCTCGAGCTCCAGCACGTCTTCGGGCGTGTATCTCTTGCGGGACGTCTCGTGGTTGGGCATGGCGTGGGTGGTTGGGTGGGAGTGAGCAGGAGGCGACGCCGGCAGTGCGCGTCCGCCCAGCGACTGAGCGATCTTCGCGACGACGTGTCCGAAACGACGCCAAACGACGCGAGTAGCTCAATTCAAAACTGAATCGCCTCGTCCGTTATTTGGTTTGCGTTGGTTATTTTACTGCGTGTGATTGAACCTCGCCATGGTGCCAGAAGTGGGTCCGTTGCTGGAACAGTCGAGCCCGGCCAGCAGCGCACCCGGTATGCGCGAGGCGGGCGGCGCCCACTGAGAACGAGACGCGACGATGGACGGGACGCCGGACGGCAGCGCGAGCAGGACGTTCCAGTCGCTCTTCGACGCCGAGCCGCTCGGCGGGGGCGACGCGCGGGCCGACCAGGCGCCGCGCGAGGACGACGACGAGGTCTGGGACGACGACTTCCCGAGCGACGTGGCCATGGAGAGTGCGGAGGAGGACGACGGCGGCGGCCGTGGACAGTCGCGGTCGAGACAACTGGACCGTGCCCCGCTGGCGCAGACCATCTCCCTCGAGGTTGGTGGGACGATGACGCGGCTCAGTGACTGGGCCTGATGGAGTATGTGCGCGCGCTCTAGAGTCGACACTCGATAGAAGAATGGGCCGACAATGAGGACGACGAGGACAACTGGAAAGAGGCGCTTCAAGCGCGCGTGGATCAGCTCGAACTTGTCGTCGACAAAAGATCCGATCTCCTCGAGCGTTCGAGCGCGGGATATGCTGCCTCCCCCAGCGGTCCCGTCAATGGCTTCGCAGTGCCTCTGGACCAGCGCGCTACGTTGACCTTACTACCGAAAACCAACCTCACCCGATCCATTTCCGCGCCACCGGCTGCCGACGAATACAAGCCAGCAAGCAAGCTGAAAGCTCCCAGCGTAGTATGCTCGACAACGACGAGTGCAGGCGCCAAGCATGGCGGTAATGACGCCAATATGAATCCGCCTGGCGTAGTAACTGGCGATCAGGTAGAGTGATACCGTTGGAGGGCTCTTCGATTCAAATCTGATGGCCTTGTCGCTCGACGTAGATCCCACCACGCAAGCGAAGCAACTCGCGCGACTTCCTCACACGCCAGACGCTTGCGACGGAACACAAACGCCTTGCAAAAGCGACCACTCCACCCGCTGCATCAAACAGTATCTTTGTCCGAGCGGTCGTCGCCAGGGGTAACAGCGCAGGTCGGAATCTCGACAGCCGGATAGGAGATATCGGACACGTGGACAAACGAGCGAAGGCTGACGAGGACGCATCCACCTCCGCGATCAGCGACGCCGAAGCGGTGCGACGCCACATTCTGAACGACATCAAGAAGGTATGATGCGGATATTTGGTGAAGAGGGTGACCTGGAGTGACAGCGAATCGCTGCTGGACACAGATTTCGGTGGAACGTATCATCGCAGATGCTAGACGGCTTCACTTCCTCGAAGACTTCTACCGAGGCCACCCAGAAAGCTCGGAGCTCAAACGAAGTGCCAGCACTGGCGCAACAGGCGATGGAGCACGACTTTCGTTTCCGAAGAACAACAACGCCATTTGAGAAACAGCAAAATTAGTCAGTATTTAATCGGAATCCAACAAGCCCATTGAGAACGATTGATTGTTATTATACGCATTTGTACAACTCAGCGACAGGAAAGAGCGTCGTTTAACGATTTGGTGGACGTGACGCATGACATCGCGCAAAGCATGCTGTAGATGACGAGTTGGTGCAGTATCCAGGAAGCTCCTTGAGTAGCGGAACAAACTGCTGCAACGCAACAGCTCCAAAAAAGAAAATTTTCGAGTTGACAGGTTCGCGCAGACTTTCGAGCACGGAGCGCAACGCGGTTTGCAAGAATTTGGGAGGAAGCACTTGATGCTCAATGAGCTTGCCAAAAAGCACACCAGTAATTCGCAGCTCCGTCCCCCGGGCAACGAGGAATGAAACGGTACTAGTCGAAGAGGTTGTGAATAATGCAATAAAAGATCTGACGCTCACGTTCATCACGTGAGCTGTGGAATCGCTTGAGCATGGTCACGACGTCACTGATGTTCTGCTCTGACGTGTAGATTTGCTGAAAGTATGCGTTCTTCGATCATTTCAGCTGTGAAAGCCAGTGTCTCGCCAAAACCAACTCCTCCACTAGCCTCAGCTGCCGCGCTACTGACACTGGGCACTTCCAGCCGCAACAGTGACCCCACCAACAGACAATCCGTTGGTATTTGCTACCCTCAACTTAAGCTCTTGTCGCGGACGAGATCACAGGATGAGCCTCCATACACAAGGAGATGATATGCTTGAGCTCCAGGGACCCTTCCGCCATTACTGTGATAATACAGACAGAAACTCGGAGCGAAAATGAAACCAGGTGTATGTATTGTGGAATTTATTCCGAATGGCCAAATGATATGCAAAAACTCTGCTATATAGCCCCAAATAACAAATCAAACCCTGATTAGAATTAGATAACAGGACACGGACCCTTTCTAAAGGAAATAGACCCCGATATGAGAGTCCGATGAGTGCAAGCCATTCATTCACACTGATTGAGGCATTTCCAACAAGGGCCTCTTGTTTGCAGAATGCAGCTGACTTGTGCGGCATTCTGCAAACAAAATTTGTTTGCGGGGAAAGACATGTAATGCCATTCACCTTCGTGATGTCACCGGACGAGCCATTCGCCTGTCAGGGCCCCGGATGATATCTTGCGTTCCCTCTCGACGCCACGTTCGATGCGCTTGCTGCCGCCTTGAACGAGCGCGCGGATGCTGATCCGGCGGTACGAGCCACCACTCAACGCGTTAACTTATGTTAACCCACATTAGCACCCTCAACCGGGTTAAAAACCCTGATTTTGTTCCTCTCCCAACTCCAACATACGAAACTCCAAGGGGTGGCAAACATCTTGAATTCCACAATAGCAGTTAAGTGTTTGTAGCGGTATTGACGTCGAAGTGGTCGATGCTCGCCGAGCTGCTTCTCGTTGAGCGCACCACGAGCGTCATGTTCTTCATCTTGAAGTACAGGATGTAGTGCTCGGGCGTGAGCATCACGTGGTGGACGCGCCGTGCGCGAGTACGTGTTGTGGTTGTGCGGCCCGGCGAACGCGATGAACTTGGGCGAGACTCACCTGAGGTCGCCGTTCTCCACGAGTTCAAAGTGCTGGTACATATGCAAGTCGACAGTCTTGGGCGAGACGTAGCCGACGTGGACCGCGCGTTCGAGGTCTTTGAGGCAGTCGAGCACCGTGACATTGGACGCCCAGCGTGGTGTCGTGGAACGTGCGATCGAAGGGCTCGAAGGCCTTAACCGCAAAGACCGGAAAGAATCTCCTCCAGCTCTTCCTGGGGGTCGCAGAGGCTTCGCGTTGGTCGCTACGTGAGCCGCTTCGACTGATCCACACACTGGCGATCACTTTTTGCGACCCGCCATGCATCGAGATCGAGGCGGGCACGTTGTTTCAGTTGGTTCCCTTCATGCAATCACTCCTGAGTATCGTGCCCGATGACACCGCGTACTGGCACGCGTGGACTTGGCTCGGGTTTGCCAAGTTCCACCCATCTGCGGCCTCGAGTTCCTGGCACCAGCTCAACCTCGTCAGCGAGGTCGACTCACCGGACACTCCGCGCCGCGCTTTTCCTCCAGGCTGCTCAAACCGTACAGCATCTGTGGACGGCTTTGCGAGGATCATTCGAGCTACTGGGAGTCGCTGCCGTCGATCGCGCAGGTTCGGACGCTTGGGCTCACTGGAAGCGCGAGCCTGTCTGGTGCTGGAGCACTTGGCTGTACCTGCGAGCGACGAGGTAGAAGTTCCTGTAGACGAGCTCTTCGTCGATCAACGGCAGGGTTGCGGAGAACACACACGCGCGGTTACCGACAGGATGGCCGTCTCATCGAAGGTAGCCTTTGCTGGAAGCACATGAAGTGCTCCAACTAGACAAATTCTCCTTCTTCTTCTTGCCCTTTTCGAACCGCTCCACTTACACACCTGGAGAGTCGGTGTCATTTCTCCGCTATGCCCCTTCAAAGTTCGACCTTCTGGTTTCAGACCAAGCGGGATTCTGCAACCTAAAATGAGAGTGTGGTGTCACTCGGCACTGCGTCTTTTCGCGGTATTGCATTGTCAATACCGTCACTACAGCCAATCAGGAGAGCCAAAGTGTTAGAAAACGATGTGCTATTGGCTGCTCTGGGGAAAATACAACCTCGGTTTCATTTTGCAAAGAATGTGAAGGTGCGTGTCGACGTTGTTTGCGAGTATTGCCAAAAATTGTTAGGTGGTTGCAGGCCCGATTCTCAGTGAAGTGATTAAGAAGGCAGCCCAACACCGACTCAAGGGCGCCTTCTTCACCAAGAAAGCTTAGGATGGCGGCCGATTGTGCCCTAAGTCCGTGTTCTTCAATGCTTCGGAGTATATGGCAACGAAGAAGAATGCTGAGGCGCTCGATGTCACGCCCGCACGTGTGGCCGAGTATGGTTACTGTTTGCTGCCGATGTTGGTAAGGAACTGATTGTTATATGCTGTCACACAGGTATCTCAACACCAAGGATGGCATTTTGCCAAAAGAGTGCAAAGTCAATGATATCCCTCTCGTGTGCTTGTCACTGCACCAAGTCAAGATCGAAGGTTCACCAGAGCAGTTCGACGCGTTCAAGCTCGGTCTTAAACCACTCGTTACGACTGACAAGGTGCGTGCCATCGCTGTGATAGACCAGAGGTCATGACTTCTGATGTTGCTGGTACAGATCAAGGAAATTAGGGCACTCTACCATTGCGATTGCAAGGCGTTCTACTCAAGTGGGTGGCTATGCTCTCACATTATCGCGACCGCCACTATCTTCAGTTCGATTTGGATGGAATAATGGGGCTCTTGCCAACGACGAAGCTCAGTGGTGGTCAGAGAACGATTCCTGGAGCGCTGCATCGTGACGACCCGTTCAACAGAACGCTCAGCAAGCGTGTCGAACTGATCGCGACGTTCATCGTCCTTGCTGCTCCCCAACTTTGGAAAGCTCGACTCATCGAACTCACACATAGTGATGTGGGCAGTGAACAAGTCTCCAGTCTCAGGGCTGAGGTAGCGGATGATCGATGGCGACTGAAATCCAACATAGATTCCAAGTTGCTGCTTTGGACCGAACTTGGATCTTTGGTGCGGCGGAATCGGAACGTAGACTGCGCAGCCAATGATCTTGAGATGCACCACGGACGGCGAGAACCCATGCGCAAGTTCGTAGGGCGACAACTCATTCTCAGCTGACGGTCTGTACAGGAGAAGGTCATCAGCATGCAGTACCGCGTGCCCCCAACACGACAGAGGCAAATTGGAGCGAAGGAGCAAGGGGCGTGCTACCAGTTGAACCAACTTAACGAAGTTCTCGGCGTTCGTGTTGTGTGCATAGGGTACTGAAGTCTCCAAGGTTATGCCTGACGAGGCACAAAACCTGGAGTAAACCCTAAACCCTAAACCTAAACCCTAAACCCTCGATAACGCATCGGATGATTGGAAAATTGCGCCTTGAGCTGGATGATAGCGACGAGTAGTTTGGGCATCACTTCATTCTTGGACGTAAGGAGCTGTACCTTCGAGA
>JAADVR010000220.1:0-44922 GCA_023335855.1 Pythium scleroteichum
ATAGAACGTGGGCGACTGTGGGATGATCGTGAAGCTCTGTCGCAGGCGAGACAGCGGCACCTGGCGGATGTCCACTCCGTCGATGAGGATGCGACCGCTTCGGAGAGGGTGGACGCGTAGAAGTGCCATGGCGAGCGAGCTCTTTCCGGATCCGGTGCGTCCGACGACACCAATGTTTTCGCCGCCTTGAATTGTGAAAGACACATCCAGCAAGGCCTGCTGCATACGCTCACCTTCTCGACTGCTCTTGTCGTCTGTGTACGCAAAGGTGGCATGCTCAAACTCGATATTCCCGCATAATGGCCATAAGTCGGATAATACGGTCGTTGGCGCCTCGTTCGTTTCCTGCTCCGACGCAAGGCGTGCAATCTCTTGGACGCGCTCAACGTAGTAGAACTGGTCGTATGTGTTGACATACCTTCTGACAAGCTGGGAGAGGAGTTCTTGCTGCATGGTGACTATGTATAGCAGAGCGAGAATGAGCTCAGGCGCAGTCACAGGGCAGACTGCGAGAACCGCGACGAGAGCAAAAATCACTACCAGCACACCTAGCTCGGATTTCAGGATGGCATGGCTCCGCAACGTGGCGCCCATAAAGTCGGCGCGAGCACCTGCTTCATTGGCTTTTTGCAAATCGCGGAGGATGTTTTGTAGCCGGCTCTGCCCAAACGCTCGAATCACGGCGTTCCCGTCGAGGATTTCGGACAAGAAGCTGAGTTGTTTCGTTCCAGCTAGGGTGTTAAGTCGCGTGAGGTGGACGCGAAAGGTGGTCGACGTCGATCGCAACAGCAGCAGAGGCCCGAACAGCGCGATGGCAAAGCCTACCGGTCCCAGGATCACACCGAAGACCGCCGCTCGAGCAACAAACACTATTGCGTTCAACAAGAACAAGCATACCAGTCGAGGCACTCGGTCGTCTACATTCTCCATGTCCGAGAAGAAGCGACCAATTGGCTTCCCCAATGGGCGTCTTGTAGAAATACGTCATTGGCGCATTGATCACCGCATATGTCATTCGTCGGAAAAGAAGGCCAGCTGATTGAGCGTTGAATTCGAACACACAGGCACGAGCGATGAAGCTCACCAGTGCCGACGCGAGCACGAAGCCTCCATACACGAGAACGCCATTATCGCTTGAGAGAGCCATCGCAGCCCAATCCACGATCCAAACATCCTTCGCGATGAACACGCCAGCCCACAAGAGAGACACGAAGGCTGCAACGACGAGCCAAGCCGTACCAACGGCTCCACCAGCAGCCACATACTCGCGGATAGTGTCCATCGATACTTTGGCCAAGCTTTGAAACACGACACGCTGCTGGATAACCGAGCTTGGTTGCGAGGAGTTCGCCTGGATATGCGCCACCAGCGTCTGGAAGTCACGGGATAGAGCGCTCACATTCAGAGATCGATCGGATGTCCGACGTTGTGTCACAGTGTTGTACTGGCCACGCATTCTCCTGTTAGCGATAGGCTCGCCTCGCATTTTAGTTCCACGATCGCTGGACGATCGATTCGTCACGCGAACACCAAACGACTGGACTTGTACGAGCTGGTCGACGTACTCTGACCGAATGTACTCGGGGTTGTGAGTCACAATTACCACCGTCTTGAACATGAGTAGCTCCAGAATGCACTTGCGAAAGATCTCGCTCTGGACGACCGCGTCCACGTTTGCGAGCGGACAGTCGAGCAAGTAAACGTCCGCGTCTGCGTAACAAGCTCGTGCGAGAGCGATGCGTGCGCTCTGGCCACTTGACAGGTTGATTCCACGCGGGCCAATTGCGGTCGCATCCCCCGATGGTAAAAAGCACAAATCCTCCAACAAACCGCATGCATCAATTACGGTCCAGTACTTCTGCTCATCAAACTCGGTACCGAAGAGAATATTCTCCTGGATCGATAGTGTTTGAAGCCAGGGATCCTGCGAACAGTAGGCTACTCGGACGTCTGGTGGAATAGCACTGAAGCGGCCACGTAACACCCGAGCAACAGCGTCGTCGCCACGAAGCGCGGCAAGCAACGTCGACTTGCCGCTGCCTGCCGGTCCATGGATCACGACAAGCGCTCCGGATCGGAGAGTCCAGTCCACGTTCACCAGCAATGCAGGTGCCGATTGTGATTGTGATGCGCCAAACACGCAGACGCCTTGCATCTCCGCGATAATCTCATCAGGGCGAGAGGAGATCGGAGGGGAGCGTACCGACGTCTCCGATTTCGCCTCATCAGCTTCATTCGTCAAGTGTGAATCGATCCGACGCCACGCACGGTACGCTTCGAGAACTCCCCGGGCGCCGTCAACTGATTCCTCGGCATACCGTAGACAGTCCGACACCAGAATGAGCGTGATCAAGACCTGAGCGAGTCGTCGGGGCGTCGACTCGGCAAAGCTGTTCTCATCACCAGAGGGCACCATGCCCGAAGCCACCAAGCCGAAGATGAATGCTGCAAGCAACCGACGACTCTCGTTCACCACCTGATCGAGCGCGAGACTGAGCACCTGCGCGCGCGTGAGGGCAGCGCGCACGTTCGACCGCGCCGCCTCGATCTGCTGCTGCATTCGTCCTTCCCAGGCGCTGATCTTTACCATCTGGATGCTCTTGACGCACTCAACAACAGTTTCTAGCTGAGTGACCAGAAGGTCTCTGGCTTGAGCGTTGCCAGACGTGAATCCCAACACGAGTGCCGCGACGTACACTCCGACGCCTACCCACACAACGAAGGCCGGGATCTCCATAACGCGGACGAGCACGGAGACAGAGACAGCGAGGCGGATGAACCGAGAGACGATGTCATTGATCGGAACTGCGGCGTACGCGACGGAGCTGAGGTCGTCGGTGAGAACGCTCGTGATCTCGGCAAGCCGCTGCTTCAGGTTGGAGCCTCGCGTGAGAGGACGAGCAACGCGCTCCGTGACCATGGTCGAGAGGCTCTGGGTGACGAAGAGAGCGACGCGCGCGACGACCTCGCGCCTTCGGACTCGCAGAAAGGAGCCTACCAGCTCCGCCAAGAAGACCTCGCTCATCGGCAGTAAGATGTTTTCCTCCAGACCGTACCAGTGCGATGCCGTCGACGGCTGGATCCTCGTGAGTCCTTCTTCGAACAAGTAGAGCAACAGCACGGGGCGCACGACCGCGCACGCCGTCGAGAGCGCTGTCCACACAGTAACCCACACGAGTCCGCTTCGGACGCTGGTCCAGAGCCCGCGCAGGACTCGCCACGGTCCGCTGCGAGGGATGGCGCCGGCCAGTTCCTTGGCGGGACGCGTGCCGCGCAGCTGCTGCGCCAGCGGCCACACGTCGCCCTCCTCAAGCATCGCGACGTCATTGCAGCCATCGAAGAACTGCGCCAGCAGCTTGCGCCAAAGCGGCGTGGACGCCGCGCTCGGGTGGAACGGGAACCGCTTCGTGCCGAGGGGCGTGGGGGCAGGAAGCAACGGCGCGGCCTCGCTCGCCATGGCCGGAGAACTGCGCGCGTGGGCTGGTGGGCAGCGATATCAACATTCCGCAGGCGGTTCTTCGAAGTCGAATGAAGATGAGCTCCTGGAAGAGGTTTCTTCCCATTCAGTTCCGCATTACGAAAATTCAGTTTACAACGCCAGCAATATCGAGGAAGGCCTTGGCGCAGATCTGCAGCGACTCGCTCGCCGCAGAACTGCGGCTCAAGCGTCCTTAGACGCCCTCCAGCGCAAAGGCCTCGGCATGTCGATGGCTCCCGAAGTAGCCGAACAGGCGCTTCCACTGGCTGTTACTTGGAATAGCCAAGTATTGCGAATGTGATGTCTTGGAAACGGAGAGAGGATTCTGTAAAGATCTTAGGCGGCATCGTGTGAAATCTATTCCTTCACGGCAATTGGCAAGGGAGTCGTGCTCCTAATCTTTCTTCTTAGCCTCGAGTTTGGTCTTGATGTAGTGGAGCAGGACGACGCCAGGGCGGTCTTCCAGAGCGACGAGCTGGTCGGGTGTCGACAGGACTTGGTCGCCGAAGAGCCGATTGACGAGCGCGACACACACGACGGCGCAAGGGATCTTGAGGCGGTCGCAGAAAGCCGCGAACCCGCGTGCCTCCATCTCGATGTTCTTGACACCAGCGGCGGCGCAGGTTTCGAGGAACTGCATCTTGTCCTCAGGAGTGAATTCGCAGATGGCTCCATCCAGTCGCCCCTGAGCTTCGTAAAAGTCGTCGCACGTGAGAGTCTTCCCGATAGACACGGGCATTCCGACTTGCTGGGCGGCGTGGGCGATCTCCTCCGACACTTCCAAGCTGCACACGGCGCGTCGCTGCACACGTTTGCCCAACACGACGGCCTCGTGGAACGGCTCCAGGTTGCTGTTGAGCGCCTCGGTCGTCAGCACGACCGTGCCTGGCTCCAGCCCAACGCCTCCGCTCGTACCCATGCGTATGTAGATGACGTCTTGCGCGTCGGCGTAGTCCAGCAACTTGGTGACCTCGTGCAGCAGAATGGACGCCGACGGGATGCCCATGCCGTGGTTCGCGAGCAGCACGGGCCCGACTTTGAACAGCGAGTACCGTGCCGTGGAGCCCACGGGCGTCAGCGCATAGCCGAAAGGTGCTTTGATCTCGAGCGCGGCGGCGACGCGGTGCGCGAACTCGGTCATGCGCCCGACGCTGCCGCCGGCGACGAAGAACTTGACGTCCCCGAAGAGCTCGACGATGGGCTGCCGCTCCTCGCGCGAGCATGCGAAGCCGATGTGGAAGAGCACGTCGGTCGCGAGGTCGCGCAGGTTGGCGTTCGCGACGCGGGAGGCCGGCGGCGTCGCCATGGTGAGCTGCTGGCAGTTGAAGAGAAGTGTAGACCGGCTGACGCTTGAAGATCCCGAAAGAGCCAAAAGTCCACTGCACATGTTTGGATTTTTCACAAAAACCCATTTCACTGATCGGATATTTGATTCTTTTCTCACTGAATCAGTAAACTAAAGGAGAACTTCACTTCGTCAGTAGGCCTGGGAGATGTGAGATCTCTCAACTGTCTAGTCCTCGATTTAATGGAACGACTGCCATTAAACCAAGGGATATTCCTGCTTCGAGTGACCGGAGCTGGTACCTGAGAAGTTCTTGAGGATCGCCTCGAGAAATCGAAGTCACTCGGACCTGTGAAGGCTTCGTGGCGTCTGCGAGTGGGACTATGATGGACGATGCAGCGGCCGTCCCTTGTGGCGCGGACGACCCGGCGCTGCTGCTGGAGAGCGCGTCGGCGGTCGCTCGCGCGGCCTCCCGCGCGCCCCTGAGCGCTCATGACGACGACGACTTGGACTCGGAGCTCCGCAGCCACGGCAGTTATCACACACTCCCGACCGTCGCCAATGGAGGCGACAATGCCGAAAGCACCGGTGTAGGTGAAGACGAGCCGCTGCTGCCGCGACGCCAGCGCCAGCTCTCCGCGAGCATGTACAGTTTGGCGCTCCAAGACGACCACTGGGCATTCACGCCGCCCGTGTCGCCCACTTCACACCAGCGAACGGTCAAGAGAGGCACATTCCGCTATCTGAAAGGAGCAGATCTGGACGAGAACGTCAGCTACGACTTTGCGATCGTGACCAAGCGCGAGAAGAAGAAGAAGAAGCCAAAGACCGACCTTGAGTCTCCTGAGAAGGACGGCGTCCAGGCGACTCTGCTTGAGAAGCTCACGGAGCACGGCCTGGACGTCGATGTCATCGAAGGCGACTTTACGCGGATGGTCAAAGGAGAGTTCAATCGTCGTAGCAAGTACATCGTTCTTCTCGTGCGTGGGAAGCACGAGGTGCTTGCGGCTTATGGGCGGAGACTGAAGTTCCAAACGTGGCTTCGAAGCGGAAACACTCGCGAAGTGGAGTCTACTGTGCGCAGCGACCCTATTGTCACGCCTGCCGACCGTATCCAAGTCATCGACCACATCATTCGCGAAGGTGCTAAGATCCGCGAGAATGATCCTCACATCCATAGTATCTTCCCTGTGCACGATGAGAAAGTCAACGAGTACCTTCTCAAGACGTTCGTCCAAACGCGCAAGCTCGAGTTTCTATCGGAAAAGTTCCTCGAGAATATGAAGAAGCACTTCGGCGAGAAAGTCGCGTACTACTTCGCGTATGCTGACCGCTACAACAAGTCACTTATGCCGATCGCGATCGTTGGGGTGATCTTCACGACGTTGCGGGGCGTCATGGGCACCCCGATGTACATGCGTCTCATGGTGGTGTGGTCGTTTCTTGTGTCGGTCGTGTGGAGTTTTTGGTTTCTCAAGTCATGGTCTCGGCGCAACAGTGAGCTCAACTTCCGGTGGGACAACAACGTCGACTCGAAAGAGATCAAGTACAAGAACCCCAACTTCCACGGCGAAACCATCTTGAACCCGGTCACCGGTCTCCCAGATCAGTATTATCCGAGCTGGAAGCGGTACCCGAAGTACCTCGTCGCGGTTTTGTTCATGTTGCTGCAGATCTCAATCATGATGATCATCATTGCTTGCTGGATCACGGTCTTCGAGGTGCTCCAAGTGCGCTTCCCCAACTCGGGCATCTTCTCCGCACAGTGGTTTTACATTCTTGGTGGTGGTATCCTTTATGGCCTCTTCGTGGACATATTCCAGTGGAACCTGATCGTCACCAAGGCTGCCCGTGCAATGACTGAGTGGGAGAATTGGAAGACACTCGAGCAGTTTGAGAAGTCGCTCGTGCGCAAGCTCTTCCTGATGGATTTCCTCAACTACTACACGTGGTTCTTCCTGCTCGCGTTCGTGTACGTGCTCCCGGGTGCCGGCGACACGATCACAAACTTCCTCAACACTATCCTGTGGAATGACCCACCAAACTGCTGTTTCGGTCCATACCTCGATCGCAGCGGCACAGCCTGCAACTTCTGTCCGCCTTCATGGCATGGCGGAGAGGCAGCGCGAAGCCGATGCGTGCCCTGCAAAGGATGGGTGACGTTCGATATCAACCACCTCGATTTGGAGGCGCTGTTCGTCACGCCCATCATCGTCACGCAAGGTCTGAACTTGTTGATCGCCGTGATGGTGCCGTGGATCCATCGCCAACACCACGAGCAGCGGCTGCGCTCGACCGATAAGAAGGCACTGGCGCTCGTGAAGAAGCAAGGTCCTCGTCAGATCATCGCGGACATGGCCTACCGCGACGAAGACGCGCTGCTCACCAACCAGTCGAAGGCTCGCTTTTTGGAGAACGACGACGCCCAGATCGCCAAGCTGAACGCTATGGCGCACGACATCCTCTTCCAGAGTGAGCAGGACGACTACGATCCGTACGGTGACTACCACCATTCGACGGTCCAGTTCGGCTTCGTGGTCATGTTCTCGACGCTGTGGCCGCTCATGCCCATGGTCTGCATGCTCGTGAACGCGCTCAAGATGCGCGGCGACGCCTTCCGCCTCTGCCGCACGCTCAAGCGGCCGTTCCCGCGCAAGGCGAGCAGCATTGGCGAGTGGCACAACGTGCTCCAGTTCCTCGCGTGCACGGGCGTCGTGGTCAACGTCGGGCTCGTGTTCATCTCGACCGGCGCCGTCGAGTTCTTCTCGGGCAAGTGCACGAAGCAGATCGCGGAGGAGATGGGCGGCGACTTTTCTCGCTTCAAGTTCGGCCCCGACTTTGCGTGCTTTTCGCTCACGGCGCGTGTGGTGATGATCCTCGTGGCCGAGCACGCCATCTTCGGCGGCGTCTGGGCGTTCTGGCGCATCCGCAAGTCGGTGCCGCAGCGCGTGGAGCTCGAGATGCTCCAGCGCGAGCACGCGTTCAAGACCAAGCTCTACGAGAAGACCGTGCGCAAGTGGCAGGAACGCGTGCAGGCCAAGACCGCGACCGGCGCCACGGCCACGCCGACCAAGCAGCGCCGCGCGGGGCTGAGCATGCTCACGCCGGCGCTGCTGGCCGTCGGGCTGCGCAAGGCCTCGCGGGCGTCGACGGCGTCGACAGCCACGACGGGCACGGCGAGCGACCCCCCGTCGCCTCGCGCGCGCCGCCCCAAGGGCGCGGACGCCGGCACCAAGGGCGAGCGCGAGCCGTTGCTGAGCTCGCGCTCGCTGGCGCAGGCCTGGGACAACGTCAAGTCGGCGTCGTCCCAGTAGTTGACTGTCTGGTTGCATGTGTATCCATGATCCGTATTTAACGTACCGCCCTCGCATGCTGACTCTCTCGGCGCCATGTTGAAGTGCCGCGCCTCTGCCTTCGTCTCCACGTCAGTGTGTTCGAACTGGACATGAGGTTCCACGTAGCGCCCGGCTGCCCGGGTTTCCGCAGAGCCAGCTGGAGCGATGCGTGACGGTGGCGCTAGCGGTACTTTCTGCCACAAACTCAACGCAGTCGGTGGCGTCAGCACTGTCCACTACTGCGAAAAGCCTCGCTTGACACACCCGCCGCGCGAGAGAGCACAGCCCACGCTTCGACGACGACGAGAACAAAAACCCAGAACAGTTATTCGCCGATTCGCCTCCGGAGCCCGAGAACGAAGATGTCGACGACGCCAGTGAAAGTGCGCGGCGGCGGCTACGGGCTGGACGCCGAGCTGGCGCGCAAGGCCGCGGAGAAGTACGACTACGAGATGGAGGCCGAGGTGCGTGAGTGGATCGAGGAGATCACGGGGCTCGAGCTCGGGCCGGACTTTGGCGAGGGCCTGCGCGACGGCGTGATCCTCTGCGAGCTCGCCAACAAGATCCACCCGGGCATCGTCAAGCGCATCGAGAACAAGTCCAAGCTCGCGTTCAAGCTCATGGAGAACGTCTCGGCCTTCCTCAAGGCCTGTCGCGTCATCGGCGTCAACGAGCACGACCTCTTCGAGACGGTTGACCTCTTCGAGCTCAAGGACCTCGGGCTTGTCGTGCGCTGCCTCGACGCGCTCGGCCGCGCCGTGCAGAAGAACTACCCCAACTTCGACGGCCCCACGCTGGGCGTCAAGGAGGCCAACAAGAACACGCGACAGTTTACCGAGGAGCAGCTCGTGGCTGCGCGCAACATGCCCACGCAGATCAGCTACGGAAGCATGCGCACCATGGAGCGACAAGACGTGAGCCGCGCCAACGATCTGACGTTCGGCGCCGACGCCGCGCGCGGGTTCCGCCGACCGCCGCCGCCACCACCGCCGCCGTCAGCAGAAAAAGTCGAGATGGTCTCTCGCGCCCGTGCCGCGCCACCATCGCCCCCACCGCCAGCCGTGACCTCGTGGCCTGCGCCGTCCGACGCTCCGCTTGGCGGAAGCTGGTCTCAGCAGAACACCTGGGCCAACCCAGCCACGCCCAACCACACCACGCCGGCATCGCCTGTGAAACCGGCCAAGAGCGAGTCGGTGGCGCAGCTCTCGAAGGCGATTGAGAAAGCCTCGTTCCAAGAGCCCGCGCCAGTCGCGTCGCCTGCCCCGTCACCGGCGCCGAAGCCGGCGTCGCCGCAAAAGACGCCGTCCCCACGGAAAGCGTCGCCGGAGCGTGTAGCGTCTGGTCTGCCGGGACTGAACTCGTCACGGACGCTTGTCGATGTCAATTCTGCTCAAGAAGAGGCGCAGCAGTGGATCGAGGAAGTGCTGAACGAGAAGCTTCTCGCGAGCTTCGGCGATAGCCTCAAGGACGGCGTGATCCTCTGCCAGTTGATCAACAAGATCAAGCCTGGATCACTCGCGAAGATTCAGCACTCCCAGATGCCGTTCCGCCAAATGGAGAACATCACGGCGTTTCTCAAGGCGTGTCGTTCGATTGGCGTCGCCGAGTTCGATCTCTTTGAGACGGTTGACCTGTTCGAGCTGAAGAACGTCGATCTCGTCGTCAAGTGTATCCATGCCCTTGGCCGAACGGTGCAGAAGAACGTTCCGGAGTTTACCGGTCCGACCCTCGGCGTCAAGGAATCGACTGTGAACAAGCGGCGATTCTCTCCTGCTCAGCTCCAAGAAGCTGCTGCGGCTGTCCCGTTGCTGGGTCAGTATGGCATGGGAGCTGAGCGACCACACGACATCGACCGATCGGCATCTGTGACCTTTGGTCGCGATGCCGCGTTCAGCGGCCTTGAGAAGAAGAGCTCCTCGAACGACGTGCTCGCGTCGAGCAGTAACCCGAACGGAATCGCGCCCCGAAAGGTCTCGAACGTTTCCGACTCTGGATCTGCGGAGCCTGTTGCGACGAGCGAGCCGTCTTCGCTGCTGCAGAAGAGCGTATCCAAGTCGTCGCATCTGCCGACGCGGACTGTCTGGACGTAACCACTTCCTTCAGCGTACGAGTAGCCCTTCTGTGTCGTAGCACGAGAAACACAAATCACCTTCAATTCAACTCCTTTTGAAATCCACTAATACACTCTATTGGTTCCCAAACCATTCTCTATAGCCCAAAAGCGTTGGCCGCTCCGGTGAGAATCTCCGTGCAGTGGGCGTCTATGCGCAGGTCGCAGTGGTCGTCCGCTCGCGTTGGTCCGAGGTTGACGATTCCGACCGGAATGAGTCGGTTGCGCGCTCGCGTGACGAGACGCATAGCCGAAAAGACCTGGACGGAGGAGCCAACGACAAGAAGCGCATTGGCATCGTCGACCCAGTCGTACGATTGCTCCTTGACATCCGCGGGCATGTTCTCGCCGAAGAAGACGACTCTATCATACACCACGACAGTTAGCTCAACAAGCATGGCCGAGACGCTTACGATGAAGTCTGTACATACCTAGGCTTAATGATGCCCCCGCACTTAAGGCACGCTGGATAGACGAAGTCGTCGTAGTCCCACGTGATCTCGACGTCGCCGTCCGGATTCACGCTCGACGCGACGTCTCCTCCGTCTTTGTACGGGTTCAGTTCAAGCCACTTTGCAAACGTCGGGTTGATATCGGCAAGCTGGTCCTGGAAATCCTGTCTTGAGGATACGTGCCGGCAGGACTGGCACTCGACTTCGTGTAGCGAGCCATGGAGTTCGAGGACGTCAAACGCCCCGCTCTTCGAGTGGAGTCGGTCGACGTTCTGCGTCGCGATATTGGAGAGAATAGAGGCGTGCTGGAGCTTGGCCAATGCGTAGTGCGATTGATTTGGCTCGGCTGTGAGGATCTTGGGCCATCCAAGGAAGCTTCGCGCCCAGTAGCGCTGGCGATACTGGTGCTCCCTCGCAAACTGCATGCTCTCGTCACATCCAAATCCAAGCCCCAGCGGTTGTGAGGGGGCTCACCTGCTGGTACTGAATCGGCTTGAAGTCCTTGTTGCGCATGTACACGCCATTGGGGCCGCGGTAGTCCGGGATGCCTGAGTCGGTTGAGATCCCTGCGCCTGTGAGTACGACTGTCCGGCCGTGTGCGTCGTCGAGGAAGCGCCGCAGCCTGTCAATGTGGCGCGCGATCTGTTCAGCGCTGACGGGTGGCTGGTTGGCCAGCGCCGCCGCCGCGGCCGCCGCCGTCGAGCGACTCTTCTCCACGGCCGTGCGCACGATGAGCTCCTGCATATCGCCGAAGTACGTCAGGCCTCTGCGGCTGGAGGTTTGGGCTGGCTTGCATGCTTCGGCGGAATTCCATTGCTTCGAGACTAAGCCAAATATGTACCAAACCAAACTAACTTGAAGCTAAAGTTGATGCCTGCAGAACTGAGTTCCCAGCCTGAGGTTTTGACGTTGACACACCGCTTGTCTTTGCTGCTGGCCGAGAGAAGCCGGCGAATGACGCGCGCGCTCCCTCACCGTGGGACCACTGCGTCCGCGCATGAGAGTTCGAAAACATACAGCTTCACAGGCACCGTCCCCACTGTGTGTCAATTGGAAACACCAAAGCTGATAAATCATTTGATAGGATCTTCTCTGTCTCCATGAGCTCCTCGCGTCGTGGATCCGATCTTCAACATGGAGGTTCTGACGACGCGCCGCCATTGGGACCGCGTCAAGTGCATGGGTCTGTGGCCCTTGAATATTAGCCATCACGGGACCGACCCAGGCTTCTGGATCGTCTGAAATGTGGATCGTCGCAGAGTCACCGCGAAAAGAACCCCTCACGAGGCCCAGACTCGAAATTCACCCGACGCGAGCACATCGCGAGATCTATTCGAAGCGGAACGGATTTTATCAAGTTCAAGCCGCCCCTTCCCGCTAACCAGAGGAGATGAGCGCCTTCGGTCGCTACGGCAAATACACACGGTCGCACTCCGACACTCGGTGCGAAGCCTCCGCGCCCATATCGCTCTCCACGACGGCTCCAGTCACCGCACCCACCAGGACAGCCAGCCCCGCAAGCATGCGTGTCAACGTCAGCGCCAGTGGACTCACGGACCCAGGACGTCCAGAGAAACAGAACCAGGACGCGTTCTTCATGCTCCACGACGAGGCGCACGCGGCGATGGTGCTCGGCGTCTTCGACGGCCACGGCCGCGAGACGGGCAAAGACGCCGCGCAGACCGCCAAGTCTTTCTTCGAAGCCCACTTCCGCTCATTCACTACGGCTCGATATGAACAACTAGAAGCAGACCCGCACGGCGTCTTCGTGCAGCTCTTCCGGTCGTGTCACGAGATGATCAAGAGCGTGTTTCGTGGGATCTACGAACAGCGCGGCTACGTCGTCTTTGAATCCGACGGATCGCTCATTCGCAAAGACCATGGAGAGGACGACGACGAAGGGATCTGCATCCGAGGTGGCACCTGCGCCACGGTCGTCGTACTGCTCCACGGCGGTCGCAAAATCATCTCGGCAAACGTCGGCGACTCGGCTGTGCTGATTGGCGCGCGTGAACCGATGCTGACCAACAACGACGTCCACACGCGTGCGCGATCAAGCGGAGGCATCGACATCAAGAAGACGACCACTAAGGATGGCCTCGTCCTCCACTTTGACGACGAAATAAAGAAAGAGAGTGTGCTGCTGACCGGTAACCACAGTGCCGACAGCGAGAGCGAGTTCCTGCGAGTGAGAAAGCACTCGTTTGGCAGTCCTGAGTCGCAGGTACAGTTCGTGTACGACTGTTCCAGCAGACCAGCGACCTGCTCGCGAGCGACCATGAAGAAGCGACTACCAATCTTCAACGTCAGTCCTCGGGGTCTGGTGCAGCAAAACATGGTAGGGGATTACTACAAGAACGTGCGAGACGAGTGGGCCACGATCGTCACCACACCCATCGAAGCCCCTTTCCCAGACTCACTAGCTTTCACTCGATCATTGGGCGACTTCCACATGCACAAGTACGGTGTGTGTGACGAGCCAACTGTCCAGGAGCTGTGTCTGGAAAGTGTCGTGATGAGGCAAGCCACACGAAGCTCTCATCGACGCTCGTCGCCGACATGCATCGAAGACTTGACGGAGCCGACTTCGGAGCCTAACAAGACCGAGTTCTTCCTTGTTGCCGCCTCTGACGGCGTCTGGGACAACTGGAAGTACGAGGAGCTGGTCGAGTTCCTCGTCGAGCACACCCGCAAGCCTGCAGCCGAGCCTCAGGATTCGAAGGCGTTTCATTTCTGGCCATCACGCCCTGTCACAACAGCCACATCGAACCAGCCGCCGTCGCAGAGCCAAGGCCACGTAGACCGACTCGCGTCAGCGCTCATGGAGGCCAACATGCAGCGAGCCGAGCGCATCTTCGGAGACCAGGCCGACAACATGACTGCTGCCGTGTGCCAGATCGAGTGCAGCCTCGTTTAGTTTATGCACACTTCAATATAATGTGGGGCACACCAAATTCGGATCCGATGGTTTGTGCGGCGCTCGGCAACTTGCGGTCGAATTGATTCGCAGCAGCGGAACCATGAGCAGCTTGATGCGCGCGGCGCGCCGCCTCTCGCGGCCCGCGGGGCAATTTACGCGCAGCGCCAATGTGAACGCACTCGGCACCAACCGCGCGTCGGCAGCGCGCGCTATGTCCTCAGTGGGCACGGGTGAGGTCCCGTCTTGAGATCTATCGACGGGCTGGATCGGCTGACGGTAAATACTCTGGCTGGATAGAAATCGAGTGGATGAAGAACAAGGATCCCTACTGCAATATTGGCGACTCGATCGCGTCCAAGATCGGCGTCAACTTGCACCAGAAGAAGAACCACCCACTCAACATCATCAAGAGTAAGATCGAGGGCTATTTCGACAGTCTCCACACGACGAAGGGGTAAGTCGTGTTGGCTGCCTGACTAAAGCCCCAGATGGATACTAACGGTGCGAATTCGTCTTCCATAGGCACCCGAAGTTCACGATTGTGGATGACCTGAGCCCGGTAGTCTCCACCTACGACTGCTTCGACTCGATGCTCGTGCCGGAGGACCACGTGAGTCGACGAGTCACCGACACGTATTACGTGAACCCATCCACCGTTCTTCGCGCCCACACTAGTGCGCACGAAGTTGCGATGATGAAGAAGGGGATCAAGTCGTTCCTTGTGACTGGAGATGTGTACCGCCGCGACGAGATCGACGCTAGTCATTACCCGATCTTCCACCAGATGGAAGGCGTGCGTATTTTCTCCGAGGTGGGACTGGATGTTTTTCACTTGGCTTTTCGGTCATCGGCTGACCGTTTTCTTCTTCTCAACTCTTGTACAGCTGGACCCTTCGACCCCACGAGAAGAAAAGGTGGAGATTGTGAAGGAAGAGCTGAAGAAGGCCCTCGAAGGAATGGTTGCCGAGCTTTTTGGTGATGTTGAGATGCGTTGGGTGGAAGCATATTTCCCGTTCACAGAGCCGTCGCTCGAGCTTGAGATTTTCTTCAATGTGAGTCAATGTCGCTTGTCAGTTTGTCGCTTATAACCCTCATGCAGCAGTGTTACGTAGAACGACTGGCTGGAGGTTCTAGGGTGCGGCGTGCTTCGCCAGGAGATCGTCCGAGGTGCTGGTCTCGGTGAGGAGGTTGGATGGGCGTTTGGTCTCGGACTTGAGCGTCTCGCCATGGTTCTTTTTGATATCCCCGATATCCGTCTCTTCTGGTCAACCGACGAACGATTCATCTCTCAGTTCAAGGATGGTCAAATCACCAAGTTTAAACCGTACAGCAAGTATCCAGGCTGCTACAAGGACGTGAGCTTTTGGCACGGCGACAACTTCCACGAGAACAACCTGTGCGAGGTCGTGCGTGATATCGCCGGCGATATGGTGGAGCAGATGGCGCTCGTCGACGAGTTCCGCCACCCCAAGTCCCAACGCGAGAGCAAGTGCTACCGCATCACGTATCGCCACATGGACCGCAACCTCACGAACGACGAAGTGGACGATCTGCAGGTGCGAAGATCGCCGACGGAGCCACGTGGGTGCATGGACAACCAACTAACCACGCTGTACGTCTGGGCAGGCCCAAGTGCGCGCCAAGATGGTCGCAGAGCTTGGCGTCGAGCTCCGGTAAGCTGGGTAGGTCGCAGGTCAGGCAGCGATGGTGGTCATCTTGATGGGGTTGAGGCTGGCGGAAGGATGTTAGGTTCGGTTGGTGGAGAGTCGAGAATCGAAGTTAGGTTCGCTTTTCGGCAAAAATTCATGAACCACCTCTCGGGTTCCACAAATTTACCTGAGCTTCGGCAGCCGTGTTCGGCAAAAATTAATGCAGAATGATCTTTTGCAAATCGAGTACCACGTCTCGGGTTCCACAAATTTACCGCGAGGATCCGAGGATGCTCGCCCCGCTGATCGGCGGCTAACGCTCTCATGTCCCGCAGGAGTGGCTGCGCAGCGGCTGACAGCTCCGACTTCTCGCTCGTCCACGTGCGAGACCTGCTCAAGGGCGACTGTGCGATGGCGGTGCACTTGCACGACCTGACGAGGCCGCGCGACGGACCCTCTGATGATACCGTAGCATTCATCCGCCTCGCACCGCTCATGGAAGCACACGACGAGTCGAGGCGACGGAGACGCCGGCTGTGGCAGCGGTGATCGCGACTCTAGCGCCGAGCTGGTGGCCATCGAGCCTGTCGGCTGCGGCCAGGCCATGGTAGATGAGCTGCATGGTCGAGCAGATTGTGGACACGTGTCAAGTTTGTCAAGTTTGTCAAGTCTGCCAAGTTTGGCAAGTGGAAGCTCGCAAGTGTGGACGAGAGTGTGGAGCGTGCCCACGTGCCCAACTGCCCAAGTGTGATGTGGCTAGCCCTGGCACGAGGCTGCAATCGTGCCTTTTTTTCTTTTTTTTTTATACACGTTGTCTGTTGACACTCCACTCCACTCAATCTTGCGGTTGTTTCCTTTCTTGGCTGCGCTGAGCCCTATAGTTCTGTAGTTCTGTAGCTACTAGGCTAGGGACATGTGGGTGTCGTTGCATTGCGTCCCCGCTGCCGCACATACTAAGGTACTAGGGAGACTCAACGCTCAATACACATATATTCAGAGGCCGGGCTTGGACGGCACAGTGACCGTAAGGATCAAAACCGAGACTCTTGCTAGGTTCTAGTGCCGTGTGGGTGGGTCTGGGTCCAAAGACGACGGCTCTTGTCTGCAGCTAGCTCTGTTTCGACTCGTGGGTTCACATCTGGCCATGCTTCGAAATGATCTAAATGATGCGTAGCACCAGTATCTCGTCAGGGGTACATCTTCAGACAGACAAGCTCGTGGAGTTCGATGCGTGGTTCCGCACGGAGCTATCCATGGTGCTTCACTCGTGGCTGAAGCGGCAGGCTGGCGACGTTGGCGACGTTGCGACTGGACGCCCCAGCGTGTACAGCTGTGCCTTACGTCGAAGCGAACGCGAAGTTGACACCTTCCTCGTCACCGGAAACTGAGCACTTCACATCGTGACCGCTCAATATCAGTGTGATGACTGCCACGTGAGCCTCGTAGATCTATACTCTGTTCACCCGTTGAACGAACTAGGTCGATCAACCGTGTGTGTGATAACGACGCAGACCTCGCCACCACGGAGCCCATCATCAACATCAATAGTAAGCTCGACCACGCGGGCAACGTCGTACTGTACGACGGTGGAACCGTACGAGTCGTACAGTTCCACCACGACGACTCCAGTCGCGCTCCACTCACAGACCAGTCGTTCGACCAGGTGGACCTGCTCCACGAAGATGGAAATCTGCGTCAGGCTCGGCGTCGGAGATACGACTCTGGCGGACAACCAGCGCGTCATGCACGGCCGCGATACTTTCGAAGGCGGAGACCGCGCACTCATCGGCTGCTACATCGGACGTACCGAATACGAGAGTCGACCGCAACCTCACGAACGACGAAGTGGACGATCTGCAGGTGCGAAGACCGCTGACGGAGCCACGTGGGTGCATGGAGAACCAGCTAACTTTGCTGTGAGTCGACCGCAACCTCAAGCTGTAGTAGTAGGTGAGGTCAGGCAGGGTATCCCGAGCAGAGCGAAATCGTCTTCAACAGGACGTGGACATGGCTAGCGCCAGACCCACTCCCAGTGCCACATGCGCAAGTGGTAAATTTGTGGAACCCGAGACGTGGTACTCAATCTGCAAAAGATTATTTTGCATGAATTTTTGCTGCCAAGCGAACTTAATGTCGACTCTCGACGCTCCACCAACCGAACCTAACATCCTTCTTCCAGCCTCAACGCCATCAAGATGACCACCGACATGGCCACCTCCGTCGGTTGCTGGCCACCGACCGTCGCTCCGCGCGCCTCCTCCGTCCACGACACGCTGCCATGAGCTTGGCCCGTGTGTACAACCCAATGCTCTGCGGCGTAGCGCCGTCGGCGTCCGCCTTTGCGGGCTTCTCTCGATCAAATGACCCGAGCCAACGTGTAGTCCCTCCCCTTCAATCAAAACCATCAAAAAGCGGCTGTCACATGGGAGAAGCCGGCGGTCTCTCATTCGATCTCGGTCGAGCGCAGGCAAAAAGCGTAGGCGTCGACTGGCTGACTGACTGCGTAGCAGGCGCCAGCCACGAGCGAGAGCGAGAGCGTAACGTAAGCGAGGAGAACAACCAACGACCGCCACGACCACGATGATGCGCATGGTCATCGACGAGAAGCAGGGCAAAGGCCCGATGGATCCAGTGATTTCGCGGCCTCTGTCGCCGCCACCTCCGCCACCGCCGCAAGAGGAGGAGGTGGAAGAGGACGAGCCCATGACGGCGGGTGCGTACCAGGCGGTCGTGAAGGGCCTGGTGAAGATGGCGCAAAATGCTGTCTACAACAGCCGCCTGTCGGCCGCGCTCCACCCGGCGGCGGCGAATGTGCACGACCGCCTTGCGCAGCAGGTGCGCGTGCTGTCGCAGGAGCTTGTGCGCGCGGCCGAGTGGATGGCGTGTGCGGAGGAGGACCTGGCGCTGTGCGAGGACGAAGTGGCTTATCTGCGCGAAGAGCTCGCGTACGCTTGGTCCACGGCGTCGTCGCCCAGCGCCTTTGACGACGATGACGACGATCTCTCGTCTCTAGAAGATGGCGAGAACGAGAGCTCGGAAAGCGAAAGCGCGCTCGAGTGGTGGCAGTCGCAAGGCGAACTGGCGGCACTCGAGCCGCTCGATGGAGCCACGAGCCGCGCACTGGAAGAAGTCTTGGCGCGGTCGGTGGAGACGCTGAGCGAGGTCGACGACGAGCCGCTCACGTTGAGCGACCTGGACGAGGAGATGGAGGCGCAGAGCAAGATCGGTTTTCTGGCGCTGATGATGAGCGCCATCTTCGGCAAGATGCCGCCGTGCGTGAACGAGACGGACGGTGTAATTGAGAACGCCAACGCCGAGGTGCGCGGCGCCAAAGTGAAGATCGTGGCAAAGGCCAGGGCGGCGGAAGAAGAAACAAGGCCCGTCGAGCCCGCAGAGATGAGCGATCCTGCTTTGGCTGTGGCCTTTCCTTCAGCTGTCGCTGAGGGTGAAGCTGCGGCGAAGGCTGAGACGACCATGCGGGCGACGACGAAGATGGCTCCTCCTGAGGCCAAGAAGCTGAAAGCGCGTCAGATTGTTCCTCCGAAGATCTTCCCGTCGGCGATCGCACGACGTCCGTTGGGCACATTGGCCCACGCGAAGGTTGCGCCAGTGACTCCCGCGCCAGCGGCTCGAGCCGCGCCGCCACCAGAGGGAGCGTCGAAGGCAGTGGCAGCTCCAGTCCGCACAACACAGGCGGCGGGCAAGACGGCCAAGACGACGAAGGCGGTCCAGCAGCCGAGTGCAGCCGCGCGCGCGCCGATACAGAAGAAAGTGGTGGCCATGGCTACGGCCACAGCGGCTACGGCAAAAGCGGTGGCGACTGTGTCTGCGGCAGTGACAGTGAACATGACTGCTGCTCCGACTCCTAGGACCAAGCCGGCTAAGGCGGCGGCTACTAAGACGGCCACGAAGAAGAAGAACGAGAAGCCGCCAACCAAGGCCCCGGCGGCAGCGCGCCTCTGGCGCTAATCGGATCGCGAAGAAGAAGTAGGCTCGCGCGGCGGAAAGGGCGGACAGGCGTCCGGCGATTGATGCGACGCCTTCCTCCTCCTCGGTAATCGACTGACCATCCATCCAGCAGCAACGAAGGCGGCAGGCAGGCAGCACAACGAGCACAGTCAGTGCCTGCCGCCGGAACCAAGTCAAGCAATGCGATACGAACACAAGAGAGCGGGAGCGCGAGCGAGAAGGCGACCGGGTGCGCGGGTCAAAAAAACGTTTGGCGGCGGGAACGAGACGGGACGGAACGACAGCAGCCGGCGAACCGTGAGCTCCCGGATGCGGCGATGATCCAACGAGACCGCGAAGGCGGATGGTGGACGCGGCAGACCCATAGCGTTGGCGGGTGAGATGCTCGGAGTCAGGCTCCTTTGTGAGTAGACCGGAGGCGCCTCCTCGCCGCGAAGACGCTCGGGTCCGCTGCGGAATCCAGCCGCTGGTCTCGCATCGCTCCACACGTGACCTCGTGGATTGCTGGCGGTGGGAGTCGTTCGTGCGTCAGTCGGGACGTCGTCGAGTGGTTCCGTGCTTGCGTGCCTGTCTCTCTGGATCACTCGTGGCTGTCACTCCGTTTCGTTGTGTGTCTGGATAAGATGGGGACGTGGATTCAGTTGGGAGCACGATGAGCGAGACACAGTGGACGGAAGTCGTGGAAGACGGAGAAGTAATAGGAGCCACCGAGAAGTCGGATCAGTATTAGTAAGCGAAGCGTACGATTGGAAGTATTTACGAAGAACAATCATCGATTTCAGGAACGTGGTGGTCGAGCTTGTTGCATATTTGGGTGGCAGTTTCCGCCAGGTTTCACTCGAAACGGACTTGGCGACATGGCTCTGTGCAAAATTGGAATATGTGCATTCGTTTCAGGTTCTCTTCCCGAGTCGTTGAAGTGGGGGGAAGAAACTGCAGCGATCGACGCGGTGGCTTGGAGGGAGATCGTTCGCGGCGAGAAGGAGTGAGAGCGAGTCAAAGGGAGCGGACCACGTGAACGTGGCTGTGTGGCGAACACGGAGAGCTGTGTATTGAGGGGTTTGCAGCATCTGGACGTGGCGGAGTCAAATCGCTAGGCGATGGCGGAGTCGGTCTTCACCCTGCAGCACCTGCAACGCAACCACTTTGTGGGAATTGTCCTCGTCGTCCACGGGCTTGCTGCTCTTGCCGTCGCCGCCGCCAGAGACACGAAGTGCCTGGAGAACAAGGTGCGGTAGGTGTTCGATCTCGCTGTGGAACAAAGTCGGAGAGTCTTGACAGCTCGTCGTCATTGAAGAAGGACTATCAACCGTATCATTCGTCGCTCCTTGACAAGGTGCGGATTCGACGAAGGGCGTCGAGCAAAAGGACGAGGTAACAACGACGTTCTTGATTGCGTAGATGGACTCGGCCTCGATTCTCCCGGCCCATGCGATCGCTCCTCCGACCACTGATCAGTTCCACATCCAAGACGTCGTGGCCACGTTCATCGCCGTGTGCTCGGTATTTTGCTCGCTCTTAGCGTTTGTGATCTTGAAAAAGCCCGTCCCTCGGCTCGTGGACACGATCCCGCGTGAAGCCTTGTGCTGGTCGCACTCCGACAATCTCTTCGTCTTCACAGATCTCGATAGCGATAGTATCATGATCAAGAATGCGGGGTAAGCTTGGTGGCCGCTCTTCCACGGGACTCAGCTCACCGATGGCGATCGTGATATCATGGCAGCCTCATAGATCTCGACCTCTCGGGGTGTAAGCTGTGCGTGGAACACTCGACCGATCGCGGCATCTATTACAACTTTTCGTTTCCCGAAGGTACGTTGCAATGGCCGATCCAACCACACAATTTTCAGTCGCTAATCGTCGCCGCAGGATATCTCCTCGTCGCGGGGACGACCGTGTCCATTTGCTATCGTTCAGCTGCAAAATTTGTGGCCATTCCGCGACGTCGCGTGGATCGACTGGATTCCAGGACGTGTCCGCGTCTTCGATGGCCACCACACAATGACGGACCCGTCGACTCGTCTTTGGATTCGGCGGCGTTGTTCGACAGTCGAGGCAATCAAATTGCATGCGAGTCCGCTATTCTGTTACCAGCCATTGTCGACGGCTCAACTCGCCACTTGTCGACCGACAGCTCAGATGCGTTCTTTCTTGCCGCCGAGTCAAGCCACGACCGCACCTACAACAGATAGGCATCAAACGACAATAATTCGAACACAATTTTGATACACGTGACTTGACACCACTTCGGATGTGTTGCGAAGTCGTTTCGAGTTGGCTATACAGTCCATTGGCCACTCTAGATCGTACGTGCGCGTCCAGTCACCGGAGGAAACCGCCAAATGGAATGCGAATGGTTGCGACCTGTCAAAGGTCCAGCCAAAACGTGAAACTCGGTGGGTACTTTCCTGCTGAGGCTTGCCGTCAGGTGTCCGCTCGAATGCAAGAACTTTCACGCAAGGCGACCCTGAATAGCGCAGAAGAATGGAAGCGCAAGTACCTCACGGAGAGCAAGGTACATTACAACTTGTCATCGCTGGTCACGTCGCCTTGCTAAACGAGGCGCATACTACATCTCAAGCGTAGGTAAACCAAGAGCTTGGTCGACGACTTCGAGTACGTGCGCTTGGTAGTTACTGTCGCCAGTTATTCGAACAAGTCCGCTAACCGAAGTGCGATTTCCAAGCACCTAAAGGATAAACTGGAAGAGGAACAACATTGTGTTGAGCAGCTCCAACTCCGAGTCGATCGCCTTACTAAATCACCGCCGCATAGCCCGATCAACTCGATGGCCTGCGCAAAATGCTCCGATCTGGAACGGGAGGTTGCGAGACTTCGGAGTCTGCTAAAAGAACACAACATTGATGCTGACGCAGAGCGTCACGTACAACATGAAAATGTGCCCCCGCTTCGTCTAGAGATTCCAGATGTAGCGAATCCTTTGCGACGAAGTCACAGCATTCTAATTCGACGAGAATCAGGTCGAATTCAGTGCTTGCGTGACGTTCTCGATGACCTCACTCCGCCGACGAACGTGATCGAGACAGCGAGGAGAAACTCACGCCTCGCACGTGCTTCTCTTCATGGTCCACCTGAGACATCAGAGTTGAAGCAGCCACTAAACGCCAAAGAGATCACTGCGGATGAGTTACAGTCCACGAGAGCATCAGAAGATAGGGTGAAGGAGAAGGCGAGGGAGAATGCCCGACTCAGCACCAACAATCAAGACCCGGAATCAACTGCTTTGTCGGTCAGCTCACTGAATGGAATTGAAGATAGGTCGCTCGGGGATCTCTTCAAGTATGCAATCGTCTTGACAGGGCCCATGGCTAAACCGAAGAAGAGTGCACTGAGTGCTTTCTTCAAGAACAGTGACTTCCGCCGCGCCAAGCCGATTCCAGATAATAGTGGGATGAACGGCGACGGATCTCGAAAAGCCAGCCTCGTGGAAGGCACTAACGACAAACCAGGTAGCATCGCGTCCAACAAGTCGACAGAGGAACTGCATCAGGAGCCTTCGAATGCCACCTCAACTCCACCACCATTCACCTTGCAAGAGATTGTATCGCCAGATGCAAAACGGACAAACTCCGGCGAGGTGTCCAAGGTGCCCCCACCAGGTTCCCCGATGAAGCGGCCAGGATGGCTATCGAATATTGTACCACCTCGTTTTCGATCTGGAAGTAACGATACCCCTCCTATCCTCCACACGCGGCCAAACGACAGCGCAGCCGATTTGTCAGCGCCGGGGCCTAATTTGAAATCGGTGGCCTCACAACCAGTGCCGAAGATTGACCCAACCAAACCGAGAATGATCGCTGTGTCTCCACCTCCAAGCAATGATGGAGTAGCCGAACTGGAGGGATTGCTTGAGCTTTGTTTCCCGTACGGCCAAAAGCTACCTCCACTGAGCGATTTCTCAGTAGCCAACTTGCGTCGGACTCTCCAAGAAAGGCATCGAACGTACCGGAGTCCAGATTCGACTTTTGTGCTCACGATTGCAAGCGTCAAAAGTCCCTCCGAAATCACGTACGCAGTGTGTGTGCACATGCCACTTTTTCCAGACGATGAGTCAGGAACTGGTCCGGAGAATGTGGACGCAGACGGCGAGAAACTACCGGCGCACGGGTGTATTAGTCTTCTCAGCAATTATCCGTTCTTCAGCCTGTTCTTCAAGGTTGTTTTTGGCATCGCAAGTATCTGGGAGAGTCGTCGGAAAGAATACGTGCAGGATTATGTGATTGCTCTCAAAGAGAAAAAGGCACCTCCCGCTGCTCTGACGATCCGAGACTTTGTCGAGCACTTCGAGGGCGTGATGAATCGAATGAAGGACATGCGTGTGCCGGCGATGGGAGGATGGACTCGAGTTTTGCTCGCTCCACAATACACGCCCTTATCGTTCCATCGACCCCACAGCGAGAACGTCACAGCCGAGCGGCGCATGCTGGTGTTGGAGTATGCAGCACCTATGCTATTCGCTCAACTTTCCGTTGACCAAGTGTTGTTCCTGCTGGGATGTCTGTGCTGCGAGCGGAAGGTTCTCGTTGTGAGCGATCACGCCAACATCGTCAGCTCATGTGTACTGGCACTGATCACGCTGCTTGAGCCGCTGCAGTGGGCTGGTCCCGTGATTACTTTGCTCCCTCCACGACTGGACGAACTTTTGGAGGCTCCTGTTCCGCTGATTGCCGGACGGGTCTCTGTCAATTCAGCCTCGATCGCCAATTTCTCCACACTAACGAAGCCCATGAACGGAGTCATCGAGATGAACATGGATCAGAACAATCTCTGCATGCACGAGGAAGACCTGATGCTGTATCACGAGCTCAAGTTGCCTGGATGCGACGCGCTAGTCCACGAGCTCCAGCACTTCTCGAGCCAACTCTTCGAGTGTCATCTCAGCCCAGACTATCCCAGTGCCGAGCAAACCCAAGCGTGCGACAGTATCTGCTCCAGAATCCACCGCCATATGCAGTCGATCTGTTCGCTCGCGACCGGAGAAGCAACGTCGCTGGACGTGTCCAGTCCGTTGTACTGCGTGTCGCCTCGCCGCCAGGCCACCGGGTCCACCTCCGACCCTGTGTGGACTCGCCGCTGCTCCGAGGCCGTGCAGGATTACATTCGTCGCTTCCAGGACACGCAGATGTTCACGATGCTCAAGCTCCAACGCCAGGAGGAGCGCGCGGATGCGGCCGACGACGATGACGATGATGATGACGGCGACGACAGCGACGAGCCGATGATGCCGCGCCGCAGCGACGCCAAAGGTCGAGCGTACGAGCGAGGCGAAGGCGCAGTCGGCGCCGGCGACACGGACACTCTCTTCGTCGACGAGGAGGCTGTCACATACCCGACCGCAGTGTAATGGAGCCGTCTCATCCGAGCAGCTCTAGTTAGCAACACGTTCCTAACGGGTCCGAACTCAGATTTTTTTGAACGGGATTTGCAGCCAATCATCAGTGTCCAGTGCTACTCTCTCGCACAAAGTCTATGATTAGGGTTAGGTGGTTCAAGCCATCACCGTGGCGAGAGAGGGGACAGGCTCACTTGCGACGGCACTCACGCCCAACACTTCTCTGAATCAGGCTTTTTGGAAGCCACCGCCGCGAGGAGAAACTCCCCCCGCGCGACGCTCGCTACCACGCGCCACGAGCGTCTCCAGTGGTCAAGACATCGCCCATTGCGTCGGCCGCGACGAGCTCGACCGAATTGCACTTTTCCGCTTGAAAATCGTCCCCGAATTGCCGTTGAAAATGGCCAAAGAAGGGTACCTCATCTTTCACGAAGGCATGGAAGGCCGACGCACGAGCCACATCTACTACTGCGTGCTGGGCGAGGGCCGCCTCCAGCTGTTCTCCAAGCGCGATAGCGGCGTGCTCGTGCGCGACGTGCAGTTGACCAAGTCCAAGCTCAAGATCCGCGGCGTACCCGACCACGAGGCGCTACACTGCCCTTTCAGCTTCACGGTCGTCGTACACCACTCCAAGATCGTCGACGGCCGCCAGATCGTGTACGGCAAGCCGTCCACGCTGCTCATCAGCGCGCCGTCGTGGGTCGAGCGCAAGTCGTGGGGCAATGCCATCCACTCGTGGCAGCGGAACTACTGGGGCGAGCCGGAACACAGAATTTCCATCAAAGACGACAACGACATCGAAGCTTTTTTCGAAGACCAGCGGCGGACACTGGAGAGTGCTATCCAGCGAGCCGCATCGGGTCCGTCCGGTACGGGCAGCACCACGCCAACGCAAGCGTCCACAAGCAGCAGCTCGTCGACTGGGCGACGATCGTTCTTCAGCCGAGCACCCTCCATCAAGAAGATGGGCAGCAATATGCGCAAGAAGATTCGCTCAGCATCCGTCACGATCTCACTGCCGCCGATGAGTATCAACATCACCTCCTCGCTCCAGCAGCTTCGACCTCAGCAGCAGCAGATGCAACCTCAGGCGGCCACTGCCCACTGAGACTTCAAGCCACTCTGTGCACTAATTTATTGTATTTTCTAGACGGTGGCAGCTCGTCGCGCACTGCACTCTAAAGCTCTTATCATCGCATCTCGCCCGCTAATATCAGACACAGATTCTTTCATGTATTTTGTTCTCGTGACTCTAAACCGACATTGCCATTTTGATGGCTCCGTGGGGCTTGTACCCAACCACCTCGAAGTCGGTAAACTCGAATTCGTCAATGCTCTCTTTCTTCTCGGGGTTGATCTTCAATGTTGGGAAGGGGCGCGGCGTGCGTCCCAGCTGAACCGTCAACGGCTCGATGTGGTCAAGGTAAATGTGCGCGTCACCGATGACGTGGATGAATTCTCCAGGCTTCAACCCAGTCACCTGCGCGATCATGCGCGTGAGCAATGCATAGCTGGCGATGTTGAAGGGCACACCGAGTCCCATGTCGGCCGAGCGCTGGTACATTTGGCACGAGAGCTCGCCGTTCGCGACGTAGAACTGACAGAACATGTGGCATGGCGGTAACGCCATCTCCTTCAGGTCGGCAGGATTCCACGCCGACAGGATGATACGACGATCGTTTGGATTGTTCTTGAGCTTGTGGATGACTTCAGCGAGCTGATCCACACCCTGACCGGTGTAGTCCGTGTGCATATCAACGTACTTGGCTCCAAAATGTCGCCACTGGAACCCGTACACCGGTCCAAGATCACCGTCTTCGCGGTGGCCCAACCCGATACTTTCGAGATATTCCTTGGAACCGTTCCCGTTCCAGATGTGAATGTCTTTGTCTCGTAAGGTTTTGGCACTTGTGTTACCGCTCACGAACCATAGGAGCTCTTCAGCGACGCCGCGCCAGAATACGCGCTTGGTTGTGAGCAACGGGAAGACGTCGTTGCGAAGATTGAATCGCATCTGAACGGTTAGACACGAGTCATCAACCCCATACTAAACATGAAAGATGATACGCCTCAAACCTGCGCGCCAAAGATCGAGACAGTGCCTGTGCCAGTGCGATCGCCCTTCTTCACGCCTTCGCGCATAATCTTGTGGATCAGGTCCAAGTACTGATGCTCTTCGTGAGGAGTCGTCGAGTCGGAAAGAGCGGGCGGAATTGGAGAGGGCTCGGTAGCGAGGTTCTTTGGTTCATGATGCAGTTCAAGAAACTGGAACTTGATTCCGTTCTCCTCCATCTCGTCCGACTTGGATTCGACGCTGAAGCCCTGCTCGTACACGTTCGACGGGAAAAAGGCGTCACACTCGAACGGACCCTTCACAATTGTGAGGTGAACGCGAGTGCACGCCGGGTGCGCAAGCGCTTCTTCGTACACGGCGCTGCCGCCGATCACAAAGATCTTGTCGATGGCGTCGCCCTTGCTGTTGACCGCCTCCAGTGCCTCGTTCAAGCTTTTGGCAATGGTCACGTCCGCCTGCACCGCTGCACTCTCCCGGAATAATGAGTTTCGTGTGAGAACGATGTTGTGGCGGTGCGGCAGCGGCTTGAACTTTGCCGGAAGAGATTCCCAAGTCTTGCGGCCCATGATCACGGCGTGCTGCTTGCCCGTTGCGCCGTCGCTCGAGCGCACCGTCAGCTCGCGGAAGTGCTTCATGTCCGTCGGCAGGCGCCATGGGATGGCCTGCTTGAGGCCGATGCCCCAGTTCTCCTCGGCCGCAGCCACCACGAGGCTGATCGAGCGCGCCATTGTCAAAGGTCGAGTCGGATTCTTGGCGCCAAAACTGAGGAATATGCGTTATTACAGTATCGGTTCCCAGAGGTCTGGCGAACCTCGTCACAGATTCATTAAGATATGCTAAAGCAGTACATAGAGTTTGAGTCAAGCACTCTGCTGCGTGCAGCCTTTCTCACGAACTGCTGATGGCCGAGCATTCTGTACATTCTACGCCAATAACCACACGCGCGTTCCTGTCATCCGAGAAAATGCGAGCCAGCGGTACGTACCTGTAACCCCACACTGTATGGAAGCCCCCATACACGCCTTCTCGCGCGTCAAACGATCTGTCATGTTTGAGGGAGCCATCTCCAGGTGAGACTTCACGTGCGATGTGTCAACACGGTCGCACTGCGAGAAGGACTCCTTCTGTGTCGTGGAGTTTCTGGATCGAGCTTCTGGATCGAGCCACCATCCCAGTTGTTTATGAGCGCCACACCCGTATTCCCAGTTGAGTTAGAGGGGGTCTATGAGGCTGTTACCTTGCCCAGCTGTCCCAACGAAGGGCCCGATCGTAGATGTGACGTCCAGAGTAACTAGAGACGTTTCTTCTTCTTGATAGTGGAGACGAACGCCATTTGACGGTGTCGAAACGGTTGGAAACCGTCGCTGAGGATCCGCCGAACGAGAACATACATGGCTCCACCAAAATTCATCTTCTTCGCCTTCTTCAGGAAACTGGTCGCTTCTCTCGAGACTCGAGCTGATCACACATACAGACGCACATGGAATAAATTACCAACCTGAGAATTTTGGAGGCCAAGCAAAATCGAACTCTGTCGGCCGATCAGCTGCCCCCCTTCGGTTCAGCTGAAAGGCTACCTCGAGAAGGGGCAGGCTGTCGTGCACGCGAACCTCGTCCGATTGCGCTCGTGGAGCTTTCGAGAACACTCCTGAACCACATCCAAGGGCTGTCTTCCTTTACACCCACGTCCGCGGGGTATGTAGCGCTCACTGGAGAGCTGGTCGCACTCGTCAGCTCTCTCTCTCTCTCTGCGATCTTGGCTTCTGTCCGATGTGGTCATCTCATCTCTTGCTCAGCAATTGAGACTCGTCTATACTCAGGGAAAGAGATCGAAAAGCTTTCTGGATGATGGGTCCACACTTGAACTCGTGGTCAGTGGGATGTGGTTTGGCTGGATTCAGTTGCACGTTCCAAGACTCGCGCCACCGGGTGCAAACAAACCAATAGTTGACGAAAAAAAGAAAGAAAAGAATCCCATAAAATACCGATTTCTTACCAAAATTCGAAACGTTGGCATGTGGGCGGCGGGCCACCGGGTATGCGGTGGAAAAGAAGAAGGGCCTGGGTATCCGACGGCCGAGCCCAAGCGATTGCCAGACGACCGAGTGGCGCCTTAGTCACGTGCTACCCCCGCTGCCTGTGATAGAGAGTCGACCCGACCCTCCCTCCTGTGTGAACGCGACTCAACTCACTCGATCTCTCGTCTCCTCGCCGCGATCCGCTGCGAACGGGAAGGGAGAGGGTTGGAGAACGAGGAAACGTCGGCGTCTCTTCACGTCTGAGCCAGCTCTCGCCGAACCGAAGAACAGCGCGTCTCTTCTCGTTCCTCGCCCGGCGTCGCGCAAGCGTTCCACAGTGCGGGGAGAAACAGTCAGGAAACGGCGTCGCGTCGATCGAATAACGCTGCCCAAGTGTCACGGCGGTCGACGATCGAGAGCCGCGTGCGCCAGACAAGTCGTGCGATCTAAAGCGAGGTCGCCGCGTTCTGTGTACTCACGTCTCAGCCGCTGCGACAGCGTCGCCCCGAATCGTTACCCCTCCGATATATAGAGTCACCATGAGCCGTAAGCTGGAGATGCTCGCTTTGGAGGAGAGTGAGGTGGACGTGCACGGGATGCGGGGGCCACTTCCTGTGGGGCACATGACGAGCAACCATGACATGGAATTGATGACTCCGCACGGCCACCACGGAGACGTAAGTCGCAGTGGTGAACTCGAAGATGGAAGAAACAGCGCGTCTGATTTTGTCTCTTTCTGTAGATGAATTACATGCGGCACCCACCCAGTACCGGAAGTACTGGGAGTGGCCAGTTTCCACTCGGCGGCGGGGACGACCAGTTTACAGAAGAAGACGAAGATGACGACAGCGGTGGAAAAAGCCGTCGGAAAAGTGACTCCAACTGCAAGCGGCCGTGGACTCGCGAGGAGAACGACAAACTCATTCAGTTGGTGAAGCAGTATGGTGCCAAACGATGGTCTTTAATCGCGATGCATTTACCGGGGCGTGTCGGAAAGCAGTGTCGCGAAAGGTATGTGGGAGCCATAACTCAACTCTTCTGTTCTCTTTCCTAAATGATCTCCCTGCATTAGATGGCATAACCATTTGAACCCCAACGTCCGAAAAGATGCCTGGACAGCCGAGGAAGACTACGTTATTTTTGAGTGTCACAAGAACGTTGGGAATCAGTGGGCTGAAATCTCCAAGATGCTTCCCGGCAGGTTAGTTTATTCCTCTATCGCTCCACAATTGCGTCGACCAGCAATTCACGGCCAAGGTTACTCTTTTAGAACCGACAATGCAATCAAAAATCGATATTACTCAACGATGAGGAGAATGCAACGCCAGTCACTTCGCAAAAAAGGACCACTCCGGGAGGGGAAGAGCATTCGGGTTGCAACAGTGAATTCAGCTACGTCTTCCCCTGTTCCATCACCATCGACAAGCACACCACCACCAGCTCGCGGGAGTACACCATCTCAGCGCCCATTGTCCCAGCCGACAGCTTTCCAGAAGCTGTTCAACCTGGGAGAAACTGAAAGAGTAAGATGCCCAACTCTTCCCAAACTTCTTTACGGTATGCTAATCACGAGTTTCGCTTTCTCAGTCTGAGTCTGAACTAGCACAAGAGTTCGAGCGTACGTCATCACCAGCGAATGCCTCAACTCGCCACCATTCCATGGTATATCCCGTGGGCTCCAGTGGTGGTGGCTATGCGATGGGATCCAACGAGATTGGTACCATGAATAACCAAGCCCAATCTCTTGATTACGCACAAATGCAATCAAACTCCCAGAGAGTTCGCGCCGCCTCGGCTCCATCGTCGATTTCGTTAATGAACATGATGGGCAACTACCCCGGCCAGTACTCCGCCAATGAACCATCCACTATGTATGGAGCAGGTTCGGGAAATTTTTCCAATGCGGAGTCGCGTAACGCGTATCCTTCTGCACAAGGTACGTTGCATGCTTGTGTTATTCATTGAGAAGAAGTGTCTCACGCACGCTTGCAGCCGTCGCGACCACTCAGGCTTTCCGATCGAATGATGCTCCTCCAATGAACCTCTCACACAAACGAGTACTGGACGAGTACAACTCGTCTCAACGTGACGGATGGAAGAACGAAAGCCCCGTATCCGTAACGGCTCGTATCTTCCGTGGCACCCATTTGCAATCGCAGCCTCTGCAACAGCACGGGCAACACCATCAGGCATCTTCTCAGCACACTCAAGGTCAGCAAATGCACGGAAACGCCGGACCAGCTCATGGTGGGTCGTCAGGAACAACTAATCCACCATCTATGAACTTTGGAAGTGGGATGTCGGCCGACGGGTATGCCAAGTCCAGCATGTCGACAACCTCGTACCGCACGGCAACCAGCTCCGCGATGTCCCACTACAACATGGATGCGGTACGTCCGCTGATGCTATTTGTTGGATTCTTCCCAATGCCTAGTCTCACCAATGCCTCACCAGATGTCGCAACCCATGGGGCGACGCCAAGCAAGCCCGCAGTACGGCGTGTCCTCTAGCTCTTCTCAGTTAGGAAGCCTCGGGCCGTCACCTTCCCACGACTCCTCCTTCGAATTGTTCAACTTAGAGCCCTTCGATAGCGACCTCAAGAACTCGCTCGACTTCCACCCGACCGGACGGTAGGGCGTTTTCGATTCCAGACCGATGGCGCCATCATGTTCCCCCACCGTCGTTAGTTAGTTGTATGGCCCCTGCGATCTCTGTGCCCTCGATCAATCCACTGTCAACTTCAACATCTCCCCCCGTAACTCGTTGCCTCCCTTCCATTTGACAACCGTGTCCGCGTCCATGCTGCAACCCTCTGAGTCAGGAGTGATGGTTCGGACTGGCCAGTGCGCGCTTCTATTGGGATATCTTCCGGTAGTTTACCTATGTTTGATGATGATGCCTCCGCCAGAAACCGAAGTCGCACGCTTCGACGACACGCTCGGCGAGACACGTGAGCGAGAAAGAGAGTCCGCGACGAGAGCATGGGTGTCCACTGGGTCGTCCACGAGGGCTACCTGCAGTGCCGCTTCGACGGTGGCGCGAAGGACGCCATGGCGCGCGCGCTGCACAGCCCGGCGCTCGCCGACCGCTACTTCGTGCTCTACATGAACCGCAAGATCGAGATATTCGAGAGCGCGGACAAAGACCCGGCGCGCCGCGTCGACGCCTGCTACGTGCGAGCGTTCAGCGGCTGGGACGGTGAGGGCCTGCTCAAGGCCGGCGAATCCTACGGACTCGAGTTGAAGTTGGAGAAGCACGCCCACCGACGCATGTTCGTCGCGGCCTTCAACCGCCTGGATCTGGAAAAGTGGTGTCGAGGCTTCCTAGGTGCGTCACTCGCCGGGAGACGGAGGGAGGTATGGAGAGGAGGATACTGACATCGGGATGGATGGTGACCTCTACTTGTTCCAGCCGTGCTGGACCCGGAAAGCGCAGCCGGACAGGAAGTGCGCCGCGAGCGCCGCAAGGCGCGCAAAGAAGAGAAGCGGCTGCACGAAGAGAAGGAGGAGAAAATCCGTCAGTGGAAAGAGGTGCGCTGGCTTGCAACGCCGCTGGTTCTGCAGATTCCTCATCGCACTCTTGATCACAGCAACGCAAGAAGGAGATCGAGGAAGAGCGGATGCGCATGATGCTGCGCGAAGAAGAGATCCAGAACATGACTCCGCTCGAGCGGATCGATGACATTGGCTCGCTCGACGACGATACTATGCGTCTACTGGAAAAGCGGAAGCAGCGACTCCAGCGAAGACAGGCGCCGACGACTCGGCGCGTCAACAAAGCAGCGTACCGCCAGCGGTTAGAGGATGCGGCCGGTGGGAAGCTAGAAAACCTTCAGCCTCTACAAGCAAAGCCTGTTCAGGAGCAACGAACAAAAGTGCGTGTGGAAGTTCCGCTGCCTGGTCAATGTAGGTTGCTTAGCGTGGCAGGAAAGTCTGTACGATGTCTAATTGGCCGATTTTGGCAGTCATTGAGGCATCTGGAGCTGCTGCTGTGCGTCGAAGTTCGAATTCAGCTCGTCGACGACGATTGGATTCCACGGATGGTAGTGGTAGTGAGTCGGAAGGATCTTCTCGTGGTTCGCGATTGTCGTCTGGACCATTCAGCAGCGGGAGTGTGTCGGGGAGTATCCCTCCCCCACCACCTCCACGGTCCGAATTCGACGACTCCAGGTCCGACTACATACCTCCACCACCGTCGCTTCCAGGAAGCCGGCGGGAATCGCGGTCACATAGTGTCCGTGGGTCGTTTTATGAGGAGGAGAGGCATTCCGAGATGCTGCTTTCTCGAGTGTCGATGTCTCAAAGCAGTCGGCGGCTGTCAGGTGTCGAGCGGGAAAAGTACAATGCACAGGCAAGCTTAGCTGCCATCCTTGGTGGTCGAAAGGTTTCGCGGGATGGAGACGAACGTCGAAACCGACGCGAATCCTTCGAGTCGACTGCTGACTCGACGGCGAACGGTGATTTTGCCCCCTATGGAAAACAAAAGATCACTCAAGAGGCAGAACCGTCAATGACGAACGCATTTGCAGCGAGTTTAGCGGCAATTCGTCGCAATCGAGCCGACACTGCTGACGAAACCAACAACATCGAAGTTCCGCCACAGAGAAAGCGCGATCGGAAACGTGACAGCCAACTGAGTGCTGAAGGGAAGTCAATACTTCAGAAAGCTATCTCTGTCGATGGCCCTTCAACACCCGGGCGAAAAAAAGAGGTCCCGAATGGAGGACGTAAGGGGCTATTTGATGACAGTAGCAGTGACGATGATGACTCGGATGCTGGCTTGTTTGGGGTACGGAAGTCTACGGCTGCAACAATTCGTCAACCCACGTCAGATGCAGCTTCCCGCCCGTCACGAAAAGCTGAACGGCCTTCAGTACATCAGCCGTATGACGATGATGTGTCAGATGACGATGAAGATACGCAGAACATCTTCAAGCGATCCAATCCGTCTGATCACACGAGTCCGCGCAGTGCTGCATCTCCTGCTTCGGTGACGCGTGGGAACTTCTATAGTCAGCCAAAGAATGTCGACGTGATCTACAAGTCGGGAGTTCTCCAGAATCAGGGGAAGAAGGAAACAGTCGTCTACTCATTCACTTTTCGCTGCGGGAATGGTGAGGTCAATTTCGCTCACAGTTATAATGAGTATGACGACATTCACGGGCGACTGAAAAGTGAGAACCTTCCTCGTCTGCCGAAGTTCCCGTCCAAGCATATGATGCGGAATTTCAACAAGCCTGAAAACATGCAGAAACGAGCAATGGAGTTTGTTCAGTACTTCCAGCAGCTGGTAGCGATCCCCGGCATTTTTACCAACAAACGCTTCCTGTTTGAATTCCAAATCAGCGATGACTTCGCCCACGGTGTTCTTGGGGGAAGTTCTGCTCCAGTTCCTGGTGCTCAACCAGTTTCGATGGCCACCGGAGCCTCCAAACCGGTCACTGGCTTCAGATCGTCAGCTCAGCCAAGTGCTCCATCTCGAGCTACTGCGCTTTTCGGCGCGGATGACACGGATTCTGATGCTGAATCGGTGTCAACGCCGATGCCAACACCAAAGAAGCCTCAGTTTGTCCCAGTGCCGGAGCCAAAGAAGACGAGGTCCAAGCCGTCGAAGAAAGACTTCGATGAAAGTATTCCCTCACCATCGGCAGGTGGGCGTAGGGACAGAACACGGTCGCGAACAAGCGTGAAGTCTATCGCCGAAGGTCCGCAGCCAGCAGACCCACCAGTGCCGAAGATCACAGGTCTTCCACCTCGACCAAATTTGTTTGGTGGCGGACGCGGAGATCTGATGGCGGCCATTCGACAAGGCGCAGCGCTAAAGAAGGCGGATGAGTCAGTTGAGTCTGTGCCTCCTGCTGGGCGTGGAGCAGGTTTCCCTGTCCCGTCGTCAGCACCACCACCTCCTCCTCCTCCGCCACGGGCAGCTCCATTGACAAACGCTGGATCCGTCGCAGAGGCGATCACAAATGCGATGGCCGCAAGACGCATCCACGTGGAATACGAGGATAAGTCTGATGACTCCGATGACGACTGGGACGATTGATCCCTCATAAACGACTTGCGCTGGCCTAAGAAAGAATTAGGCCTTATGTGTTCGTGGCATTCATAGAGAAATTGATTGAAGCCGGTTCAAAATACTCATGTTGCATTAGTCGGAGACAGTGGTGGGTGTCTGTTCCTTTGAGTCTTCGGTAGGGAAGACGATGCTTCCGTCGTAAATGCCTTCCTCGGCCTAACAAAGCATATGCGATGTCAGCGGCATGTCGTTGAGCCATCGCTCGTTCACCTCTCAGGAACTTACCTCTTCCATTCCTCCAAAGATGACTCCTACAAATACGAATGCGAGAGAGATGCCGATGCCCCACAGGAAGGACTGTTCGACAAGCGGAGTTTGCGATGAGTGAGCTGTCTGAACCTCTACCACTCTCCATTGCGCACTTGCCTCTTTCATCATGCCGCCAAACGTCTGCGGCGCCTGCTGCGGTGAGAACGGGCCTTGGGTGTAGTGCGCCGGCGCCTGCGAGTACTCCTGCTTCTCCACGAGCGCGTCGCTCTCTTCGGCCTTGGGCTTGGGCTCCACGCGGCGGCGTGCGTCGCTCTTCCTGACCTTGATGGGCTTGGGGCGTCGGATCGTGGGCTCTGAGGAGAAGAAGCGACGCGGCGCGACGGCTGCCAGCTCGGTGCGGCCAGCTGTAGCGGTCAGCACCGTCGAGCGGGTGGCGATCGCGCGTCGCAGAGCCATCGCCATGCTTGTCGTCGGATCTCGAACTGGGAGCGATGACGAGAAGCTGCTCGACAGCCACACTAGAAGCCATCACTCTGTCGCCGACGACAACCACTCTAGGCTCGCTAACGTGAAATTTGGGAAATGATTACGCCGTGGTGACATCCAGCCAATCGTTGTCACTGTAGCTCTTGAGCAGCACATCAGCAATGGCTCTCGGCCGGCAGACGCGCGCGTCGCCGGTCACGCGCGTGGTCTTCCGCGGCCAACGCGTCCACGTCAAGCGTGACGACGTTTTCCACTTGGCTGGCAACAAGGCGCGTCCTCTTCTTTGTTCAGTATTGTGATCCCCTGAGAGAGTGCTGACACTCGACGTGAGCTGCAGATGCGGAAGCTCTTCTGGTTCCTCCAGCAGGATGACGACTTCTACCGAGGTGATTGCTGCAAGCTCGTCTTAGCGGCTCATTTGGTACTGACTTTGTGATCTAGACGCCCACCTCGTGAGCTTCGGCGGCACGCAGAGCAACGCGATGCTCGCGATCGCCCAACTCGCGAACGCCAAAGGCGTGCCCTTCACCTACTTCAGCCGGAGACTCGACGTCATGGCCACACAGCAGCCGGCGGACGACAACATTGCAATGGCCAAGTCGCTCGGGATGCGCCACTGCGAACTCCCGCTCGACGACTATCGCTCGCTCGCTTCGTCTCGGGATCTGACACAAGTCGCAGATCGGTATCTGTCGACCGGTTGCAAGCCGCTGCTGATTCCTCAAGGTGCAGCCTTCGCGCTCGCACAGGACGGGCTTCGCGAGCTCGCACTCGAGTTGAACGAGTACTGCGGCTCCTGTGGAAGGCAGTTCTCGGTCGTCGTGCCGTGCGGGACCGGCGCGACGGCTTTCTATCTCGCGCAGCACCTTCACCCGGAGATCCGTTTGTTGGGCGTTCCGTGCGTGGGCGACCACGCTTATCTCCGGAGCCAGTTCGACGTGCTGGCATCGCAGCACGACTCTCGCGAGCTGACAGTTCCCGAAATCCTCGTCCCGACGGCGAAAGCTCGCTTCGGCCGCTTGGCGACGCCGCTGCTCGACGTTCACCACGAGCTGCTCGAGGCCACGGGCATCGAATTCGATTTGCTGTACGCCTCGTTCGCGTGGCGCACACTCTTCGAGCCGCCGAACCTCGCGCGCGTGCGTGAGTCTGACAGAGAGCTGTTGTACGTGCACACCGGCGGCGTGTCGGGCAACGCGTCCATGCTGGCGCGGTACAGCAGGAAGAAAAGCTAAATTTTGAGAATCGCGTGGTCCACATCGCACTCTGCCAAGTGATCTTGAAACGACGTCGGTCGGCACTGGCTCAATGCCAGGCGGACTTTGAAGCGACGCCTAAACCGCCGCCATGAGCTTCCGCGAGCTGCGCAACCTGACCGAGATGATGCGCGCGCTTGGGTACCCGCGGCCCGTGTCCATGGAAAACTTCCGCAAGCCCAACTTCGAGCTCGTGTCCGACATGCTCTACTGGATGGTCAAGAAGTACGACCCGAGCTCGAGCGTGACGGAGGAGATCGACACGGAGGAAGACCGCGTGCAGTTCCTCACGCAGGTCGCGAGCGAGGTGCTGGCCAAGGCCCGCATCCGACTCAACCCCAAGAAGCTCTACGCGGCCGACGGCTTCGCGGTCAAGGAACTCATCAAGCTCGCCTGCGTGCTGTACGAGGCCTCGCGCATCGACGTCGCCAAGCTCGAGGGCGCGGACGACGACGACGACGACGTGTCGGTCAAGAGCCTGCTCGGCTCGCGCGTCAAAGACCCCAAGGCCACGCGGCAGCTCTCGTCCGACATCACGCAGAGCGGCGCCAAGCTCTACGAGCTGCTCGAGGCCGAGCTCGACGTGCGTGACCTGCGCGCGCAGGCGTTGCGGTTCCTCGACGCGCTCTCCACCAACAGCGACAACTCGACCGAGCAAAAGTACCTCGAGCGCAGCCTCAAGGAGATCCTCGCGACGATGCAGGAGAACGTCGAGATGACCGAGCGCCAGTGCGTCGAGCTCGAGGCCGAGGAGAAGGCGCTCGCCGCCAAGATCAAGAAGGCACAAACCGACCTCGAACGCAGCGAGAAGCGGCTCAATAGCCTCCAGCACGTGCGCCCGGCGTTCATGGACGAGTACGAGAAGCTCGAGAAGGAGCTCGAGCGGCAGTACGCGGTAAGGGCCATGGGTGGGATGTGGGTCTTGGCAGGCGATTCTCTAATCGGACGCGTGGTGGGTAGATTTACTGCGAGCGGTTCCGCAACTTGGACTACTTGCAGCGCGAGCTGGACCTCCACAACGCGCGCGAGATGAAGATGCTCGCGGAGAACGACCGCACGCTCAAGAAGATGCAGAAAAAGTTCCGCGAGGACGAGCTCGCGATCCTGCGCGGCGAGCAGGAAGACCAAATCGACGCGTCACTGCTCGAGCCGGCCGACAACAACGCCAAAGGCAGCAACGGGAAGGCGGCGAAGGGGTCTGCCGCCGGATCGAGTAGTAACGCACGGAAAGGCAGCGTCGGCGGTGGCAACCAGAAGCAGCCGGCCCCGAAAGCAGGCGCTGCCGCTAACGGACGCGGCGCTGCAGGGAAGAAGCAAGCTGCGCGGGTGGACGAGGACAACGAGAGCGGCTCGGACGCGGATAGCGGGAGTGGCAGCGAGGACGACGAGGACGACACGAGTGACGAGAGCGGAGGTGATACACGGCGAACACCCGCACGGGCAGGAGCCAGCGGGGCTTCGGGGGCAGCGGCGGCGAGAAGTGGTGGCGACGCGTCTGACTCAGACGAGGTGTCGCTGGCCGACTCGGGGGAGCTGATCGACAACGACGACGACTCGGGCTCGGACGGCAGCGAAGGCTCCAAGTCCGGCTCGCAGCAATCCGGATCCGAGACCAACTCGGACTCGGATCAGGATTTCTGACCCGTCCAGCTCTTTGTTCATATTGCTAGGAAACTCGGTGGGCTCCTTACAGTATTAGCCTAACTTCTGCCATCTACGGAACTCTTCTAATGTTCGGCGGCTTTACAGCAGCGCGTGCTCCTCCACAACCCCGATCGCCGCATTGTCGAGGCTGCCAGTGCTGGCACTGGCGGGTGGAGGCTTGTCCTTGCCGTTGCCGAGGTCGTGGGCAGACTCGTCGTCCTCTCTCTGAAGCGTGGACGGATCCAGATACGTCCGCAGCTCTTCTGGGAAGCTCTCCTGCAGCAGCGCTGCCATGACCAGCATCATCTCGTGCTTGTCCTTCCGCCGCTGCGCCTCTTTGGCCCGTCGCCGCCGCTCTCGTGCCTCCTCTTCTATTCGTCTCCGCTCTTCTTCCTGGTGGATGCGGCGCGCCGTCTCTTGCTGCTGCGTGATCATGTACTGAAGCACGATCTCCATGAGTCCCAGTGACGACGGCGTGTCTTGGGGTAACGGGGGTTGACCCAGTCCCGGGACTGCTGAAGCCAGTGGAGCAGCCGCGAAAGCAGCGCCGATACCACTGCCAGGCGATGCGGGCGGGCAGTTCACGAGCGTCTCTGTCGTGGCGGGTCCCGCGCCCGTCTGCTCGCGATGGATGTTGTACAGCACCTGCTCCATCTTCCGCTTCTTCCTCTCTTTCCGGACGCGCTCACTCTCGCTCAGCATCTGCTCTTCAATGGTACGGCGCTTGCGCTCGATGCTGTGCTTGAGCAGGTTGATGATCCCAGTGGTCGAGTCCGCACTGGTCAAACCCGCGAACGGCGATGTGTCTGTGAACATGGCGGTCGCCACGCCTGTGCTCGTTGAACCGGCCATCAGTCCGTCAGCTGAGCTCACAGAGACGGAGCTGCCGCGCTTGGACGCCATGGACCGATGGTACTCTTCTTCCATCACCCGAAGCCGCGCAGCAATGTCGCGAGTGTCGTCGCTGCCTCCGTCCGCTCCAGTATCCGCGTCCACGGCACCTGTGGCAGACCCGGCACTTATTGCGAGCGAGCTTGAATCACCTGCACTGCTGCCTTCTACTGGGTCATCAGCTCCCGTGGCGACGGGCTCGTCGTGTTGGGTCTGTCCAGCGTCCTGGGCGTCGATCTCGCTCTGCGAGTCGCTGTGGACCTGCTCGAGCTGGATCTGCGCGCGCTCGCTTCGCTGGTTGATCTGTTTCCGCAGCTCCTTGGCGTCCTGGACGTAGTCAGGCAGTTTACCACTGACGGTCGAGCGCGAGCAGTACATCTTCTTGAACTTGCGCTTGAGGCTCTCGACCTCCCTGTACGGGATGGACTCGGGCCGCATGTAGTTGAACTGGTACGCCACGTGGAGCCAGTCCTCGCTCGCGATCGGCATGACAGCGCGCACTTTGTCGTTCAGGCGCCGCATCTCGTCGATCGAGTAGTTGACCGTGCCGAACTTGCTGCTGTGTCGCAGTTTATTCCGGGCCACCAGCGACGGCGTCGTGGGCGTCGGCGTGGTCGGCGCGACGGCCGCTCGGCGGGCAGCAGCCACGGCCGATGGCGGGAGCGTTGAGAGTTGGTTCAGAGCCGGCGGAGTTGTCAGCACGGCCGTACTCGCGGCGACGGCGGCGGCGTTGGCGTACGCCGAGATACTGTTCGAGGGCTCGTACGCCGACACGTCTAGCGTGACTTGTGGGACGAGCTGCGCGGCCGCAGAGGGTGCGTTCAGCGCCCCGTCGACCGCGCTACTTGAAGTTGCAGTCACCACCGTCGCCATCGGCGTCGCAGAGGCGTCCGCGCCGCCCGCGTGAGCTGCCGCGCGCGTCGCCATGGTCGCCTGTCGGGCTCGCCGCGCGATTGAGCTCCCCACTCGCTCAAACGGACGCGTATGTTTGAGAACGCGTTGGTTATTTGTACCCCTGCTGCGCGTTAGTTACGGTTCCTGGGGTTACGTTGCTGAACGGAGAAAGCGAGGGAAGCGAGGGAAGCGAGGGAAAGCATGCCGGGCGAGGCGGGCGACTCGTGGCTCGTACAGAAGCTCAAGAGCGAGTGGAGCTCCTGCGACCTGGGCCCGCTGCTCACCAAGGACCGGCTCGCGGACGTCGTCGCGAGCTTCCCGCACCTCGACACGCCCGTCAAGGTAGGCCACCGTGGAAGCATCAGGCCGTCGGAGACGTAGCTGCTCACGAGATCCAATTGGTCAAAAGGTGCGACTGCTGCTCGCATTCCTGAGCATGCGCAAGGAGGACTTTGAGGCCAGCAAGTTCGCGGTCGTGGAGATCGTCGACGCGGCTGAGAAAGACCACGAGGAGGTACGCGCGGCTCTTGAGCCCAATAGTCCAGCAGTGGTGTGAGGCTCTCGCTGTGATTCTAGTGGGTCAAGGTCGGCGCCGGCATCGTCAACCAGTACCTGTTCATGAGCCGCGACGGCGCCGAGAGCGGCACGTTCCTGCACGAGCAGCTCGCGCGCGCCAGCGCCAAAGTGCTCGACGCCGTGCGCGCGAACGCGGGAGACGCGGACGCGCGCTCGGCTGTCATCGAGGACTTTTTCTGCCACGAGAACGCGTACCTGAGCGCGTCCGTACGCCCCGAGCTCGCGCTGCAGCCGGCCGCGCACTTCACGATCGCAGAAGGCGCGCCGAACCACGGGAACCGCCTCAGTGGCGTCCATAGCACGAGCTCCGCGGCGAGCGTGTCAACTGCTGCGAGCAGCCAGGGCACGGCCAAGCACAAGCCGCCGACGCATCGACCTCAACTTACGCGGCCGCTCGGTGCAGCAGCATCCGGTGCCGCGACCTCGGTGCCGGCTCGGATGGCCGCCCAGGCACCCAAGAACGTGCCACTGCCACCAAAGAAGAACATGAGCGAGCTGAGTTCGGAAATACGCCGCAAAGCTGACGCTGGACGGTTCAAGCGTCAGCGCAGCCGCATCTCGGTGATCGATATTGACGAAGTCAAGCAGATCGAGTCGGAGAAGGCGCAGAAGGCCGAGGAGCAGAAGAAGCGCCTGAAGGCTACCAAGGAGGAGAAGAAGAATGGGTCGGCAGGCGGTGGGGATGCTGCCGACGCCACTGGCGGACAAGAAGATGTGGACAAGCACGATGGCCACGATGGTGATCACGATGAATCTCACGACGGAGTGGCGCTTGAGTCTCACTATGGCGAGCACGAAGACCACCACGGGAGCGACCGCGAGGACGTCGACAACAACTTTCGAACGAGTCACAGTGGAAACGCGTCGGTGGGTGGTGGCTATGCTCAGGACGGGACGCAGGCATTGCTCAACGCCGCGTTCCACTCGACGAGCGACGTGATGAAAGAGGTCGTGTCGCAGCAACACCAGCCGTACCAGCAGCACGACTACTACCACCGCCAAGCGTCTGGCTCGCAGCAGCAGTCGCTGTACTCGAACCGTGGCTTCGAGCCAGAGGATGCTCACAACGCCGGTGGCAGCAACGCCTATGGCTATGGTACCGGGTATGGCCAGCACTTCGGAGATCAAGGACCGCCGTACAACGACGGCCACCAGTACCAACCGAACAACGGCTTTGGGGATGAGCAGGGCGAGCAGCAGCAGGGCGAGCCCCGATATGACCGAAGTCGTGATCGTGGCTTCCTTGACGGACCTCCTGAGTATTGGCGGTGAAGCGAGAAGAGCGAGGGCAGTTCAGTCTGGTTTGGATCCAAATGTACGTTGTGTTCAAAAGCGCAGGTAGTAGTGGAACGCGTGGATGTAGGGGAAGCCGCCCACGTTGCGCGAGCAGTTCTTGTGGGCGTAGCCGTCGGGGATGACGAAGTCCGCTGCGTCCTAAGGAAGATCTGTCAGCCGGCAGAAGCATCGAGTCTCTTTGGGAACTCACCTGTGGTCCGACTCGCACGTTCAGCAAGTCGTACGTGAGCGTCATGACGGGCTCGCCGTTGACAACCGACTCCTCTGTGAGTCGGATGGGCACTACCACCAATGACGATGTGAGTCCTCTGTGGGCTCGTCTCGCGCTGTCCCCCGTACCTCGCGAGTGTTCCTCGGCGTAGATGTGGACGCGCATGTTGGCATTCCCGTGGACCCAGTGCTCGCACGACTTGCCGCGAACGCTCTCCATGCCCTACCACCGCATCTCATTAGCTCGGTCCTCGGCTGGCTCGTGAGCCACTGCACTTACGACAAACTCCTGGTCGAAGGGGACTGCAGGCAGCGGCATCGGGTCGCCGAGGTACGCGCGCTCGCACTTGGGGTACTTGCCACGCCGGACCATGTACTCCTTTTTCTGGTCGTAGCGACGCACGTACGTCCTGCCGGCCTCGTAGCCGCGCGTGATGCGGGCGAAGGCGAGCTGCTGGTCGAAGTCGTACTTGATCGCTATCTCGCGGACGGACGGCGGATAGCTCTGCCGAGGGTCCGTGAGATGCGAGACGACCGAGAGATCCGCCTGGAACTGGCGAGGCAGCTCCGGCGGCACGCGGCCAGCAGCTTGCACCTGGCGCGCGCATGCACCGACGAGAAGCAGCAGCGACCAGAGCAAAGCGCGGGCCATGGTGCTGCGGGGAGAGATTCGAACAGCAAGGAATCTTTCGATAGAGTGGTGGGATCTTGTCACACGTCGCATACAGCTCAGGAGACACAACCTATTTCTTTCTTTAGTTAGGGACTTGTCGTTATACTTGACTTGCGTCTAGACCCGCCGCTTGGGGTCGGGGATGGCCTGGTAGCCGCGCATCGAAGGCAGCACTGCTCGCGAGGGCAGCACGCACAGCAGCGTCACGAGCAGCGCCCACTCGATGGGGAACTCGACGACCTCCAGCAGCACGACCCACCGCAAGAGACCGTCCGCGCTGCCGTTGGGCGAGAAGAAGAAGATCGGGTTGGCCTCCATGATGCGCTTGAGCGGGATCTGGAACGGCGGGAGGTCGCTGTCGCCGGGCGAGCCGTCCGCCCGCTGCGTGTACTCGGAGAAGACGAGCAGCAGCTCGGACAGCGTCCGCATGACGCAGAACACGGCTGAGATGGCTGCGATGCGGCGGATGTTGCGCTGGCGGCGGTCGGCGCCCTCGGCCACTTTGCCCAGCAGCTCGCACATGCGCTTGCCGTAGACCGGCAGCAGGAAGATGCAGACGGCGAAGCAGCACGTGAGCATGACGGTCGCGAAGAAGTTGAGGCTCTTACTAAAGTCGTCCGACGGGAAGATGCTCACGAGGAAGAAGGAGAGAATCTGCAGCACGTTGGTGACGAGAACCATGCGAATGAAGAGCAGCCGCGGCGGCGTGCCGGCGGTCGACGGCGCCGAAGTGCTGCTCGAGCGGTAGGCGACCGTCGAGCGGCTGCTGTCGACCTGCTCGATAATGCTAGCCCACGTGTTGAAGATGAGCAGGAAGACGCTGACGAGCACGAGCGACGCGACCATGCCGAGTGCCTGCCACGCCGTCACGAGCTGCACGTAGGAGATGTGCAGGTGCTGGGCCTCGTGCGTGGTGCCGGACGAGGCGATGACGAAGACCATCCACACGGCGACGAGCAAGAACGCCAGCGCGCGCAGCAGCGACCCGAAGCCCAGCAGCGCGAAGAGCCGCACAGCCGTGCGGTCCTCGGTGTGGATGTTGCGCGACATGCGCGTCCACGAGATGGCGCTCGGCGCGAGGTAGAGCCCACCGAGCGCGTAGAGACAGGCGTAGGCGACGTAGTAGCCCGTGTTGCCGTCGCGCGCTGGCGCCTGCGACGCCTCGGCGGGGGCCGTCTCCATGGAGACTCGCTGACTTGGAAATCCGAGGAGCTGCCGGAAGTGCACGAGAAGCTTCGAAAAATGGGGTGGCTTAACGTGTTACGAACATGGTTAACCTAGCGAGGAAATGGCTACATGTGGCGAAGTGAACCTCGTGCATGCGCTCAATTGAGGACGCCCGAGACGGCGCCGCTGAGCGGCGTCTTGCCGGCCGCGCTGGACTTGAGGTAGCACGCCGGGCGCCCCGCGTTGGCGTTCACGAACGTGTAGGCCTTGCAGCCGCGCGTGGCCGCGCACCGGTCGCAGCACTCGCTCGGCGAGACGCCGTAGACCGTCGCGAGGTCGTTGCCGTAGAAGTCGACGTCCGTCAACTGCTGCGAGCACTTGGCCGGCGCGGGCATGCACTGGTAGTACGTCGGGTTCCACGCCTGGCAGTAGAAGCCCGACAGACAGCACGTCGCGCCGGCGTTGCTGCCGCACGAGCCGTACTCGGGAGTCGAGCAGGCCGGCTTCGGGCTCACCACGGACGCCGAAACAGCGCCGACCTGGACTTTCCTCTGCCCGGTGCCCTTCTTCAGGTAGCACGCCGTGCGGCCGTCCGCGTTGTAGTTGACGAACGTGTATGTCTTGCAGCCGGCAGTCTCTGCGCACTTGTCGCAGCAGTCCCACGGCAGCAGACCGAAGACCGTCGCGATGTCGTCGCCGTTGTAGTCCACGCCGACCTCCTGGAGGCCGCACTTCTGCGGCGCCGAGCGGCACTGGTAGTAGAATGGGTTCCACGGCTGGCAGTACTCGCCCGCAGGACAGGCCGAAGGACCTTCACGCAGGCTACCACAAGGCCCACCGGACACGGGGGTTGGCGTCGTCGGGGTTGGCGTCGTCGGTGTTGGCGTCGTTGGCGTTG
>JAADVR010000221.1:0-44917 GCA_023335855.1 Pythium scleroteichum
GGCGCCGGCGGCGGCGCGCGGCGGCGCCGGTCTCACGGTCGACACGAGTGTGGCCAAGTCGCTCTCGCAGTGGAGCGGCGAGGACGCGACGCCGCGCAGCCAGCCGTCGTCCACGCGCAGTGAGGACAGCGAGCACGTGCTGCGCCGCCGCCGCAGCAACTCGGAGTGCCTCATGCTGGCCAAGACGAACGGCACGCAGGACCTCCCGGGCCCGTGCAAAGAGTACATCAGCAGCGTCAAGCAGATCCTCGCGCGCAGCGAGGAGCGGCCCGCCGCGCGCCGCCGCTCCATGTCCATGCGGAATAGCCCGATCAATTAGGCCGTTCTCCACTGAGGCGCCCGCCGAGAACACACCGCCACCGCAGTACTATATGAACAAGAGATCACAGGATAGGAAGACCAGGCTCGCGTCGTGATGTGGTTTTTAACTTAATAATTTACATGGGAGAGCCGTCCACTTCTAATGGGATCTCGTTGTGGTCACAGCGGCAGCGCCATCTTGTCGTTGGAGGCGCCGACGGCGCACACGCTCACGCCGCACATGGCGCACTCGTAGAGCGTCCACGGCGTCGACTCGGCGTGGACGACGCCGCGCTCCACGAGCCCGTGGAGCAGAAACGGCACGTGCTCCCGCAGTGCCGACGCTGCGTCGGGCGCGTGGTGGTGGCGCAACACGAGCAGGTTCTGCGACTTGCGGCGGCTGCCGCCCTGCACCACGGCGGGCCCGAGCTGCCGTTGCAGCACGGCGCGCAGCAGCGAGTCGAGGCGGTCCACGCGCAGCGAGTCGACCACGCGCCACGGCGACGCGGCCACGGCCTCGCCCTGCACGAGGCGCGTCTCGCAGCAGTCCCATACGATCTCGGCGTCCAGGTCGAGCGACGGCCGCGGGAAGCAGACGCTCGCGTCGTCCGGCGCCGCGGACGCGGCCAGCGCCTTGTCGCCGCAGCGGCAGCGCACGAGCTGGCGCGCGTGCACCGAGGCCTCGAGCTTCTCGGCGGAGCTCTTGGCGGCCTCGAGCTGCTCGTGGAGCTCAAGCAGCTGCTGCACGACGTGCGAGTTGGGGAGGCGCACGATGGCGCCGCACTCGCGCGAGAAGCAGGCGAGCGCCTCCAGCGGCGAGAGCCCGAGCCCCGCGAGGAGGAAGAAGAGCAGCGTGGCGGCCGTGAGCTCGGTCAGCGGCGGGTCGTCGGCGCCGTGCTCGTCAGTGCACCAGTCGTCGTAGTCGGCCGGCACGAGCAGCACGCGGCTGCTCTGGTGGCGCAGGTGGCGCTGCAGCGTGGCGAGGATGCCGCGCGAGTGCTGGAGCAGCAGCCGCACGAGCGGCGGCGCGCGCGCGCTCGTGGCGCTGCTCTCGACGCTCGCGGCGGCGGCGCCGTCTTTGGCGTCGGGCCAGTTGCGCAGGCTCCCGAGCACCTGCGCGCGATTGAAGCAGAAGACCGTGCGCCCGACGCCCTCGACGATCTCCAGGAACGTGCCGCTGGGGTCCTCGGGGCCGTCGCTCGCGTGCTGCGGCGACGCGGCGCTGTCGCCCACGCGCTTGACGTCGTCGTAGCAGAAGAAGATGTAGTGGCCGATGTGCGGCTCGTTGTCGAGCTCCAGACTGCTGAGCTCTCGCCGCAGCGCCGCGTCGCCGACGATGGTGCCCGACGCGCACGGGGGGCGCGACAGGACGCGCCCCGACGAGCGCGCGTACGCCGCCCGCAGAGCGAGCGCGTCCTTGACGAGGAACAAGTTGAAGAAGAGCCGTCCGAGGACCGGCCCCTCGGGCGTCGGCGCTCCATGGTGAGGAGGCAGCGCCAGCGCCGTGGCGGGCGGTGGAGGCGACGGCGCGGCAGGCTCGCGGATGCGCTCGAGCGCGGCGGCCTCGAAGGCGTCGTCGTCCGGCTGCAGCGGCAACGCCTGGATCATGCGCAGCTGGGTGTCGGCCTCGGCGAGCACCTTGTCGAGAGGCGGCCGCCGCAGCGGGTCGCGCTGGAGCACGGCCTCGAGGAACTGCACGAAGATGAGCGCGAGCCCCTTCTCGGCGTCGGTGCGTGGCCGCAGCGCCTGTAGCAGCTTCTGCCGATGGCCCTCGCGCACGACGGGCGTGGTCGCGGGCGCCGCCACCACGTGCGCGTAGAGCTGCGCCCAGTCGTCTGCGGCGGCGAAGGCGTCAGCGTGAAACCCCTCGCACAAGACACAGACACGCCACCGTACCGTGGCCGAACATGAGCTCTTCCGTGAGCAGCTCGAAGAGCAGGCAGCCGAGCGACCAGACGTCACTCGCCGGGCCGGCGTAGCCGCCGTCGCCGCCGTCGCCGCCGCTCACGCCCAGCATCTCGGGGCTCTTGATGGCCTCCGTGCCGCGCGTCCGCGTGAGCCGCACGCCGCGCTCGTGGGCGAGCACGGCGGCCTCGCCAAAGTCGCCCAGACACACTCGCCGCGTCGCGTCCGTGTGCGCGCCGCCCTTGCGCTGGCGCAGCAGCGTGAGCAGCTCGGCCGTCAGCGCCGGCGGCTCCACGCGCAGGAGCACGTTGTCGGCCTGCGCCACACAAAGTCAGAGCCAGTGAGCGAGCCCGCTGAAGAGCTACAGTTACCTTGATGTCGAAGTGGCAGACGCGGTCGCCGTGGATCTGCGCGAGCGCGTGGCCGACGTCGAGGAACACAGCGAGCGCGAGGCTCAGCAGCGAGCGGAGGCCCACGGCGTCGCCCAGCGACCGCCGCCACTGCGCCAGCGTCGCCGGGCAGTGCTCGAGCACGAGCTCAAAGCCGAGCGACTCGGTCGTGTTGTTGCCGAAGTCGAGCAGCTGCGTGGCCGCCGCGTTGCCGCGCAGGCGCTCGAGCACGACGACCTCGTTGAAGACCTCGGCGGCCACGCAGAGCTCGCCCGAGCTCTTCTGGTGGCTGCAGACCTTGATGGCCACGGCGCGGGCGCCCACGGCCGGCGTCGCGCGGTACACGGCGGCGAAGGCGCCCCGCGCCACGTACGCGCGCGTCTGCCCGGCCGACGAGAGGTCGAGCTGCTCGCCGTCGATGTCGTCGCCGTCGTGCTGCTCGCGGATGTGCGTGGCGCCCGTCGTGGCGTAGAGCCGCGCGTCGTACGAGTCGGGCACGAGCAGCCGCACGAGCACGCGCACGGCGTGCGCTCTCGCGGGCGACCCGAAGTGCTGGTCCAGCTCGCCGGCCAGCAGCCCCGCCTGGAGCGCCGCGCGCAGCTCGGCGCTGTCCACGAAGCGCAGGTGGCGCTGGAGACTGAGCAGCAGGTCTTCGTCCGGCAGCGAGCCGTCGACGTCCGCGGGGATGAAGAAGCGAGGCACGAGGCTCTCATTCAACGCGTGCGGCTCGCCCACAGCGCACGCGAGGACCGTCAGCAGCGTCGCCGCGTGGAGCGTCGGCGAGCTCACGAGCAGCTCGGTCGCTCGCAGCAGCGCCGACTCGCTCGCCGCGTGGGCGCTGAGCCTGTCGAGGCTCAGCGAGAGCCCGCCTGCCCCCACGCGCTGCTCGCCGCCGTGGCGCAGCGAGCACCCGGCCTGGAGGATGCGCAGCAGCTCTCGCGCCGTGCGAAAGTCCAGGAACGCCTCGTCCAGCGCCGGCAGCAGCGCCCTCCGCGTCGCGAGCGCCGTGAGGCACCGCAGGTGGAGCAGCGCGAGCGCCTGGCACTCGCCGCGCGGCGCGTCGTCGGGCGCCAGCGCCTGGAAGCGCGCGCGCAGCGCGTAGAGCGCATTCCAGTGGGCCTCGAGGAAGCCGCGCAGCTGCGCGAGCGAGATCCGCGCGTTGTCGAGCACCGCCGAGAGGAAGACGCGCGCGCGCACGCGCAGGTAGCCCTGGAGCGCGCGCAGCTGGGCGCCGTCGTGGCCGAGCGGCGTCTGCGCGTCGCGCTGCGTGAACTCGGCCCGGGAGTAGAAGCTGTCGACGACCGCGAGCCTCGCGGCGGCGCCGTCAAGCGGCAGGCAGATGGCCTGCACCGTGTCCCAGAGGATCTCGTCGCTGTCGGCCACGCCGTTCTCGGGCGAGAGCACGGTGGCCATGAGCATGGTCTTGCGCTGCTCGTTGCCCTCGACGTCGCTCTTGTTCTCGAGCGTCGCCGCGTCGCGCGATTCGTGGGCGGCGTGCCAGCGCTCGCGCTGCGCGAGCGACGTGGCGAGCGTCACGAACGCCTCGACGAACGCCAGCACGTCCAGCTCGGCGCCCACCTCGCGCACGAGCAGGTGCAGCATGGCCGGCACGGACGAGCCGCTGCTCGCGAGCACGCGCACGAGCAGCAGCTGCAGGTCGCAGTCGCCCGTGCGGCGCAGCACGGTCGTGAGGACCGCGACCAACAGGCGCACGAGCGCCAGCGCCGCGCGCTGCGGCCGCCGCTGGATGTACTCGTGGAGGATGCGCGTGTCCTGCAGCAGGTCGTCGAGCGACACGAGCACGAACTCGGTCACGAGCTGCAGGGGCAGGCGCGGCAGGATGCGCGCGAGCACGGCGAACGCCGTCGGCGCGAGCGCGTGGTCGTCGTCCGGCTCGGACTCGTGGCCCGTCGCGTCGACGGCGCGCAGGAGCTCGCGCACGCGCTCGTGGAAGGCGCGGATCGGGTTGCGCAGCAGGTGGAAGAACAGCCAGTACTTCTTGCCGTCCATCTCGGCCGCGGCGTGGCGCCGGCGCTGGATCTCGAGCCGGTAGAGCGCCGCGACGCACTCGAGCACGGCGTCGTCGTCGCCGCTTTCGAGCACGATCTCGCGGTGGAGGTGCTCATAGAGGTCGTCCATGCGCAGCAGCTGCGTGGCGTCTTTCTCCCACGTCGCGCTCGACGGGTCGGCCAGCAGCAGGAAGGCCAGGCGCTCCACGAAGCGCACCAGCTGCGCCATGGCCGAGCGCTCGGGGCGCGCGCGCGCCGCCGCGACGTGGTGCTCGCGCAGCGCCGGCGCGAGCTCGAGCTGCACGAGCAGCGGGTTGAGCCGGAAGAAGACGTGCACGGTCGTCTCGAAGGCCACGGGCAGCACGATGGACGCGTTGAAGGCCACGGAGCGCCGCGTGGCGCGCGACTTGCGGGGGCCGCCGAAGAGCGACGAGCGGCGCTTGGCGAGCTCGCCCACTTGCGGCGCGCTGCGCTGCGGCTGGAGAAGCGCCGGCAGCGCGAGCGCCGCGGCCGTGTGGATGGCCTTCCAGAGCAGGCTCGCGCCCTGGTTGCGCATCAAGAGCCCGCGGAAGTGCGCCGACTCGACGCAGAGATCGCTCACGAGCGCCACGAGCGCCGGCGGCACGCGCGCGCGCAGCGCCATGGCCTGCAGCACGTGGTGCACGAGCCGCGCGACGCTCGCGTCGTCGGCGCGGCGAGCCATCAGCACCACGTCGTCGTGCAGCGCGGCGCTCAGTCGAGGCAGCAGGTCCGGTCTCGCGCCGGCCGCGAGCTCGCGGGCGACGTAGCCGTCGGTCGCGGCGGTCGCGAGGAAGAGCTCGACGTAGAACGGCAGGAGGTGCGCCGCGCACGCGATCTTGGCCGGCGTGCGCCAGCGTCCGCGCGACTGGGCGGGCGTCTGCGCCGCCCACAGGCCGTGGAGCGTCGCGAGCGCGTCCAGCAAGCCGTCGGGCAGCGGCTCGTGCGGGACCACGACGGCCACCACCGCGCGCATCGCCAGCAGCAGCTGCAGCTCGGCGTCGCCGCTCGCCGTCGCGGCCGAGTGCGAGGACGCGGCCACGTCCTGCCACGCCGACGGCGAGCCCGCGCCAGCGCTGGCCACTTCCTTGAGCACCACGCGCTCGGGCGCGAGGAAGTTGTCGCGGATCGCGGCGAAGCCGAGCACGGCGTCGAAGTACCTCGTCGTGCCCAAGTGCACGGGCGCCACGAAGGCCGAGGGCCGGAAGGCGCCGTCGGCGATGGCGATGAGACACTGCGCGACGTCGAACTCGACGAGCCGTACGGGCACGCTGAGCGCCGCGGCGGCGAGCGCGCTGCTGTCGGCGGTCTCGGCGATCGCCGCCGTGTTGAACAAGTGGAAGCCGCACGAGTCGGCCGAGACGAAGGCCACGCACGGCACGCGCGACGTGAGCAGCAGCGTGCCCCAGTGCTCGGGCGCGATCTCCTCGTCCATGTAGTAGGGCTGCGTGCAGAGCTCGAACGCGATGGCCTGCACCTGCGGCAGGAACTCGAGCCAGCAGCGCTCGAGGTGCCGGAAGGCTTCGACCGGCAGCCAGAGACGATGCACGGGCGTCATCACCGTCGACTGCGAGGCCAGCGCCTCGGCGTGCGGCAAGTTGAGCGGGCGGTACGCGCGACCCCACTCGACGAGCTCTTCGTTCGGCCGCGCGCGCTTGAGCTCCTTGCCCTTGGCGACCGGGAAGGACCGCACGGCCGCCTGGAACTTGACGTACACGGCGAGATCGTCGCCCGACTCGCGCACCAAGACGTAGGTGCCGGCCGGCTGCACGGCCAGGAACGCGAGCGCCTGGTCGCAGTCGGGCGCGGCCACGGCCAGGAAGAAGTTGTCGCGAGGGATGGCCTTGCTCTCCTTGGCGCGCGGCTGGTACGAGGGCTCGGGCTGCTCCTGGAGCATCACGAGCACCGTGCCGACGCCGACGCGGCTGCTGCCGTCGTGGCAGCGCGACGTGGAGACGCCGTCGGCATGGACGCGGCGCCCCACGCTCTCCTTGGCGCTGCGGTGGCTGAAGGCGCCGCTGCGAGGGTGGCTCGTGGCCGCGGCAGTCGACGAGCCGCCGCTCTTGAGATGCGCCAGGAAGTTCATGGCCCCGGGCCAAGTGTCTCGCGTCCACGCACAGTGTCGTGGCGCCTCCACGCTCGCTATTCTCGGAGGTCTCGGCGGCAACGGACACTCGTGGTTACGGTCCCAGTTACGCTCAACGCCTGCTCTCGGACATGGCGAGCGAGCGCGCCAAGCCGCCCAAGAGCGTGAGCATCGCTCTGCCCACAGGTGACTCGGTGGCTTCTCGCGGACCGGGCGGTTCCAACCAGCTCGAGGGCGTCGACGGCGGCGCCGCGCACGACGACCCGGTGGTCTGGCCCATCAATCGATGCTGTTACGAAGAGCTCAAGCCCGCCGAGTTGGCCACAGTCGAGCAGCTCTTCGCTGCGCGCGACGATGCGCCGAGCTTCCTCAAGTGGGTCGTGGCCCACCGGCACGGCAGGTTCGAGAGGCGGCTGCTTGTGATCTCGTCCCACCGCGTGTGGCTGCTCAGGCGAAGCCAGAGCCCGTTCGCCCACTCGCTCGCCGTCTCCCGCGAGTGCCAGTTGCTGCATCTCGACGAGATCCAGGTCCTGCGCCTGAATACGACTCAGGCGAGCGACGCGACAGCGCTCTCGACGTCCATCAGGCTTCGGTTCCACGCGCCCCACGACGGATCCAACGACCGGACACGCGACCACACGCGGAGCGAGCTGCATCTTGACCCTGGAATCCACTCCGAGACCATCGTTCGACTGCTCCAGCGCGTGCTCCACGCGATGCGGCTCGTGTTTCCACGTCAACAGGTCCCTCGACTTGCTCTGCCTCCGCAGTGCCACTGGCAAGAGTTCTTTACGGTCCGAGAGATGCCTTCGTCGGCGAGCCACAGCCAGAGCGCCGTCGCGAGCTACCGCAAAGAGCTGGGCGACGCCATGGCAGCCGCGTACGGCTGCTTCTGTGACGACCTCGGCGTGCCGTTCCGGTCGAGTGTGACGGCGCGGCTTGGCGAGTGTCTCGAGTCGGCCTGCGTTGACGTCCAGTACTGCCTCTGCACCACCGCAGCGTCCCCGTTGACCGCCCAGCCCGTGATTCCTGCAGCGAGCTACCCGTCACGTGGCGGCGTGGCCGACACTCTCGGCTTCTTCGCGCGCTTGGTCGGCCTGGACGCCTTCTCGAGCTCGGCGGTGCAGGCGAAAGAGGCCCTCGCGCTGGCCCGGACGCTGGAGCACTGCCACTGCTTCGAGGACATCGCTGTGCACGATTTGCCTGTGACGGAAGCCGCGCTGCACTCGCTCTTCCACGCCATCCTGCCTCCGCCGACGCACTCGTCGCCCGACGTGAAAGGCCTGTCCCTGATCAACGTGAACCTCACGGCCAAGGCGCTGCGAACGCTGCAGCACATTGTGCTCCAGTCCACGATCAAGCGGTCCTTTACGACCCAAGCTTCTCCCGCGGCCTCCACGGCGCTGGGTTTACGCAGATTGGACTTGTCGTTCAACTCCTTCTCTGCCGTGATGGCCAACGGGCTAGCGACCGTCCTGGAGCTGCTGCCAGCGGGGCTCAAGGCGCTTCGATTGGAGCAGTGCCACCTGAGCATGCTCTCGAGCTCGCGGATCCTGTCGGCCATGAAGTCGAGCCACGGCTTTTCTTCGTGCCTACGGGACCTCAACCTCTCCGGCAACGCGCTCGGCATCGAAGGCACGCGTTCGCTCGCGCTGTGGATCACGGGCGCCTTCGCTCTGCATCGACTCGACCTCTCGCGCACTCGACTGCAGACCAACATGTTTTTCCAGTCGTTCAAGCAGAATTCGATTCTCCACGAGTCGTCGCTGCTGGCGCTCGACTTGTCCTACAACCGCTTGGGCACGCAGGCGAGCTTCGACCTCGGCGACATCTTGGGGAGAACGCAGAGCCTCTCAACGATCGTGCTGCGCGGCATGAAACAGACGCTGCTGCACCCCAAGCGAGTCGTGGCCGACGTCCTCCACGGACACGGCCGACGGAAGAAGCTGCAGCTCACATCCTCGAGGGTCCACAAGCGAGCTTCTAACGGACTGCGCAAGATCCACCTCAAGAACATTCTCGGCCCTATGCTCCAGAACAGCTCGAGGACGTACCCGTGTATGATCGACATCAGCGAAAACGACCTGCACGGCCCCAAGGCCACGGCGCTGGCCCACCTCATCGACAGCGCACCCAACGCCACGCTCGCGTCTCTAAGACTCGACTACGCGCAGCTCACCGACAAGGCGTCCGTGCTGCTGGTCCACTCGATGCGGGGCTGCAAGACGCTCGAGTCGCTCAGCCTCGAAGGCAACGGCGTCGTCAGGCGGCGCACCAAGCAGAGCTACAAGCGCTTCCACACCGAGCCGTCCAAACTCGCTCACCTTTCGCCACCCGAACCGCCCGTGCTGGAGCGTGCGAGTGCCGACGCGCTGTCGCTGCTGCTTGGAGGCAAGACCACGCAGGTGGTGGAGATGGACGGCAACGCCAGCGACAGCGGCAGCGCGCACAGCTTCACGCACCTGTACCACCACCGACCAAAGAAAGTGCCGCTCCGCGAGCTCAGTCTGCGTGCGAATGGACAGTTCGTCTTCGGCAGCTTCGTCCTGACGACGGCGATCCGGGCGCTGGCTGTGAACGCGACGCTTCAGATGCTGGACGTCTCGGGGAACGAGTGCGGCGACGCGCTGGCTCGAAGTCTCGGCCAAGTTCTGCCGGTCAACAAGACGCTGCGCGTGCTGTACTGGGACGACAATTTCACGACGGTCGACGGCTTCTTTGCATTCTACGAGGGACTGCTGCGCAACCAGACGCTGTCCGTTGTGCAGCTGCCGATCAACGACACGCGGCGGGTAAGATCGAAGGTGTGTCGTCAAAGGTTCACGTGACAGTGCTGATATCGATGGTGGACATGCAGATTCTGGAAGAGCAGAATGACCCGCCTCGCGAGAAGCTGTTCAGCGTCTTAGGCAAGATCTTCAAAGTGACTGAGCGCAACCAGACGCTCGCTCAGACCCCCAAGGACCACAGGCATGCCAGCCCCAGGGCGACTGCGAACGAGCCGAAGTCTCCGCGACCAAAGAAGAAAGCCCAGCAAGCTAGCAACCAGCGGAGCGAGTCGCTGGAGCCCAAAGACGCCGAGGTGAGAGCAGAGCAAGAGCTGGGGCAAGAGCTGGAGGAAAGCGCGTCGCCTGAGACGACCAAGGCGCCAGCGAGTGCTGCATCCGCTGATGTGTCGGGTCCGGAGACTTGGGCGTCCTTGCCCCACGACCTGGACTCGTCTTCGGTTGGTGGGTACGGCACACGATCCAAATACCCCACGACTATGCGAAGCTGGTCGAAGGATGGACCAGTCGGCGACGACGTGCGTGCGTCCTGGGACCAGATCGGCTCGCTGGCGTCCATGCTCACGTGATAATATTACCGCGGAGCTTACTTCCTCAGATTCTGCAAAAACGAGTCGAGACTGCTCTTGACCTGGGCCGACGCCGCCGCGTCCTTTCCCGACGGCTTCTTTTTCTTCTTCTTGGCGTCCAGCAGCAGCCGTGGCGGGCTTGGTGGCTTGGCAAACACACTTCGGGGCTGAGGAGCGGCCGCCAGTGGCGTTGGCTCCTTCGGCTGGAGCTCCTCGCTGGTCTTCTCGACCTGGCTCGTTGGCTCCTCGCTCTCAGCTTTCTTCGGTCGCTTTGCATGCGGCTGCGTGGCGCCGCTGGACGCGTCGTCGAGCGGCCGCTTCTTCTTCTCCTTGGGCTTGACGACAACCGACGCGCCGTGGCGAACGTTGGCGAAGCCGCATCGGTGACACGTGATCTGGAGAACGTTCTGCAGCATCTCTGGGCGCAGTTGCGGACCCGCACCGCTCGCTCGCAGTCGGCGCTGCGCGCGCGCGAGCTTGCGGTTCGCCGGTGTCTTTTGGTGCTGCGGCAGCACGCGCACGTCAGCGGACACGCTGGGCACGACGAGTCCGCCGCAGCGCTGACACAGATAGTCTAGCGCGGCCGGCGGCAGCTGCGCACGCTGCCGGCGAGCGGTCTCCATGAGGGTCGATCTGTTGACGAGCACACAGTCCTAAGCATCGAATCCAGCGAACAGCGAGAAGAGACGTACGCCATCGCGTGCGCGAGCGCCGGACTCGACGCGAGCAGCGCGTGCGCTGAGCTCCAGAGGTAGTTGAGCCGCTGCTCCAGCTGGCGAGAGCTCGCGGAGCTCTTGATCTTGACCACGGGCAGCAGCAGGCGGTCGAGCACGGCGGCCGAGTCGGTCATCTTGTCGGATGGTCGGCAATTGGGCGAATGGAGCTGGTGACTCCGGTCGGTGAATGCTAAATCAGTGTGCATTGATGGATAATCGAATTATCCACTCATTTAGCGTAATTTGGACACTGTATCGAGGGTATGTCACTATCCATTTTCGTGGCGCGCAAGACGCAATGGGACCCAAGAAGGAGCGCGGCCACCGGCAGAAAGGCGCCGGCACGGTCGTCTCATCGCGCGGAGACGTACGTGGCTTGCTTCGCTGGAAAGCGCTCGCTCAGCGCGTGCGACTTATGTGATTCTTGCCGCAGCAAGTGCGCCAGGGGCTGCTCGTGAAGGAGTGGCAGCGCACGCCCATGCAGCTGCTGCAGCAGTTCTGCCAGTCCAAGAAGCGCGCCAACGCGCGCTACGTGCACGCGCGCGCGCCCGAAGGCCGCTTCCGCATGCGCTGCGTGCTGCCGGACGACAAGTCGTCGGCCAAAGACCTCGCCTTCTGTCCGGAGCAGGACTTCGAGACCATGGAGGACGCCAAGCACTGCGCCGCGCTGCTGGCGCTGCGCCACTTCGAGCCGCTGCGCCCGCTCGAGCGGCAGCTGCCGGAGCCCTACGACAAGCTCTGGCTCGCGCTCGTCAAGGAGATTGCGCCGGGCGCAGCAGCCGCGCCGTCGGCCGGCAAGAAGGCCGGCGACAAGAAGCCAGCGGCCGCCAAGAAAGAAGAGAAGAAGCCCGAGGAGAAGAAACCCGCCGGCGAGATGGATTTGTGGGCGGACGCGCCGCCCATCGTGGAGGAGCCGGAGAGCAAGCCCAAGGCCAAGACGCTGCCCGCCGAGCTCACGAGCGACCGCAAGTTCGCATCGCGCGCCGAGCAGCAGCAGGCGCAGCTCGAGCGCGCGCAGCAGCGGAACGACAAGCAGCGCGCGAGAGAGAACCGCGAGCGCGCCAACCCGCACAAGACCGTGTTCATGAGCGCGGCGTGCCGCGAGATGATCGAGGGCGTGCTCAAGAACCTCGGCGTCGTCAGCAGCTCAGTGGCGGACGCCGGCGGAGACGACTCACCTGCTCCAGCAGACCACGAAGCGTTCTACGCGGCCACCACGGAGCAGCTCAGGAAGGTCGGCTTTGCGGCGAAGCACATTCAGGGGGCGCTGCAGGCCTGTCGCAAGCTGCCCGACCAGGACGACGACGAGTACTTGACGATCATCCTCGATTGGCTCTGCCTGAACGTCCCAGAAGGAGAGCTCCCGAAGGGCTTCAACCCAGAGGGTACGCAGCTCGAAGTCGTCGTCGCTGGAGCGAACAAGCAGACGAGCTCGCCTCTCGCGTCGGTCCTCGTGCAGCGGCTGATGAAGTTCGGCTACGATCGGCTCGACGCCGCGGCGATCGTCGGCGAGTTCGTGAAGAGCCACGAAAAGTCATTGGATCTCAGCGACGAGTCGCCGTCCGATGGCGTTGTGATGTGCGTTGTCGCCATGGCGATGGCCCATGTGCATCGCTTCCTGTCGCTCGACCCGGCCTCGGCCTTGGGCTCATTGCCGACCGATCCTGAAGAGCTCCAGCAAATGCGCGAGGACGAGCTCTTCGCGTTGGAGGCGATCTATGACGACAACATGCGTCGCGAGGTGCTTGAGAGTGGCGACCAGCTACTCGTCATCCAGCTCTCGGACGAGAGTGCGCACATGGAGATCTTGCTGTCGAACGAGTCGAAGTACCCGTTTGAGTTTCCCGTGATGGCTGTGTCGACGAAAGACACGACTCACTCACCACAGAGCCTGCTGTATGCAACGACGCAGGCGCTCAAGAGCGCGCAGACAAGTCTGGGCGATCCGTTGATCTACAACTTGTGCGTCTCTGTCGAGAGCGCACTCAGCGAGAAGGGAAAGACGAAGAACCAACGCATTACCCTCATCGATCACAAGAATACGTCGGTTAAGAAGCCAGCCCAGAACGCCTCACCCCCACCTGTGCCAGTCTCGACCAAGAAGAGCAAGAGGCCGGAGCGAACGGGTGCCCAACACCAGGTAAAGAGAGGTCCGACTCCCGAGCAGGTCCGCCAGCTCAGCGAGAAGTTGTTGCGGGTACGCCAAGCCAAGGACAAGCGCGACGACTATCAGCAAATGCTTCGTGCTCGCGGTCGACTGCCGGCTGCAGCTGACAAGGAGAATGTTCTTCAGCACATGATCAACGACCAGGTGTTGCTCGTGTGTGGCCAGACCGGTTGTGGCAAGACCACGCAGATCCCGCAGTTCATCCTTGACGACTACATCGACAGTGGACGTGGAGGCGAGTGCAACATCGTTTGTACGCAGCCGCGACGAATCGCCGCTATCGGCGTGGCAACTCGCGTCGCTCAAGAGCGGTGCGAAGAGATCGCCGACGTCGTGGGCTACCAGATTCGCATGGACGCCAAGAAGTCGGCCAACACGCGGCTTCTGTTTTGCACGACGGGCGTGCTGCTGCGCCGCTTGCTGACTGACCGCTCGCTGTCGGGCGTCACTCATGTCATCGTCGACGAAGTCCACGAGCGCAACGTCGACACGGACTTTCTGCTCTCGATCCTGCGCGACTTGCTTCCTCAGCGACGCGACCTGCGTCTTATTCTGATGAGCGCGACGATGAACGCACAGCTCTTCGTGGACTACTTCTCGTCGGCGTCCTCGTGCCCCGTGCTGGACATCCCGGGCTTCGCGTTCCCCGTGGAGAACCATTTCCTCGAGGACGTACTTGAAATGACGTCGTACCAGATACCGAAATCCATACTAAAGGACAAAAAGAAAAAGCCTCAGTCAGGAGGAGGTGGCGACGAGGCCACGAGCGAGCCAGCCGAGCGCTCGCTGGCAAAGATGACGCCCGACCAGGTCGTGAAGCTCGTCGACGACTCGCGGATCGACTTTGATCTCTGCGCGCATCTCGTGAGGCACCTTGTCGACAAGCAGCCGGCAAAGGCGAGCGGAGCGATCCTCGTGTTCCTGCCCGGCACAGCCGAGATCAAGCGGCTCATGGAAATGCTCACTTCGAACCGGGAGCAGGCGTCCCGCGTGTGGGTGCTGCCTCTGCACGGCTCCTTATCGGGGGCCGACCAGGCTCAAGTCTTCCGGTCGCCGCCCCAGGGCAAGACCAAGGTCATCATCACGACCAACATCGCCGAGACGTCGATCACGATCAACGACATCACGACCGTCATCGACTGCGGCAAGGTCAAGGAGATGGTCTACGACCCGCAGCTGCGACGCTCGCAACTACTCGATTGCTGGGCCTCGCAGGCCGCTTGCGACCAACGTCGAGGCCGAGCGGGCCGAGTCCAGGCCGGCACCTGCTACCGCTTGTTTTCGCGTGCGCGGTTCGCCAAGATGGACGCGCAGTTGTCGGCCGAGATCCACCGCGTGTCACTCGAGCAGCTCTGTCTCCAGATCAAGAAGCTCGAGCTCGGCCCGATTCGCGGGTTCCTATCCAAGGCCATCGAGCCGCCCAAGCAAGAGGCAATCGACGCGGCCATGCAAGAGCTCGTCGCGATCGCGGCGTTCAAGGCCGTCCGTGACGACGAGGACAATGACGTTGGGACCAACGCGAAGCGCGGCCATGACGAAGTGACGCTCACGCCGCTTGGATCCCACTTGGCCATGCTCCCGCTGGACGCACGGATCGGCAAGTTCCTCATCTATGGTTCGATCTTGCGCTGCGTCGAGCCGGTCGCGACGATCGCGGCGTGCATCTCGAGCAAGTCGCCGTTCGTGATGGCCATGAACGACGACGAGGCGCGCGCGAGCCAGGACGCGCTCAAGAAAGAGCTCGGCGGCGGCTCCAAGAGCGACCACCTGCTTCTCGCGAGGCTCGTGCTGGACAAGTACGCACCGCTGCGAGGCCAGAAGGCCAAGCGCGCGTTCTGCAAGGAGTTTGCGCTCTCGTACGACACGCTCGAGACGATCACGGAGCTGCACGGCCAGTACTTGCAGCAGCTCGACGCCATCGGCTTTTACGACTCGGCCCACAAGGACGAGCTCAACGAGAACGCGTCCGTGCCGCGCATCGTCAAGGCCGCGCTCTGCGCGGGTCTCTACGCCAACGTGATCCAGGTCGTGTACCCGGAACAAAAGTACTTCCAGTCGGCCCACGGTGTGTTCACGGAGGACCACGACGCCAAGAAGATCCGGTACTTCGTGAGATCGACGGCGCCGCCGCCTGAGGGCCACGACGAAGCCAAGTTCGGCCCGTGGCGAGACCGCGTGTTCATGCACCCGTCGTCCTCCAACTTCTCGCAGACGCAGTACGACTCGCCGTGGCTGCTCTACACGGAACTCGTGCAGACGTCCAAGGTCTTTGTGCGCGAGAGCACGATGGTGCCGCCGTACGCGCTGCTGCTCTTCGGCGGCAAGCTCGAGGTGCAGCACGAGAAGAACCTGCTGACGCTCGACGGGTGGATCCGGTTCCAGGCCGTCGCTCGCATCGGCGTGCTCATCAAGGCCATTCGCCGCAAGCTCGACGAGCTGCTCACGGAGAAGATCGCGCGCCCGGAGCTCGACATCGCCCAGAGCGAGCTCGTCACGGCCATTGGCCACCTACTCAAGAGCGAGGGCATGTGATCGAAAAATTAGACATATACTTTACAGAACAGATCCTTCTCACGCGAACAGCGTTTGCCAGATCGACGGCTTGACCCAGTTGTAGTCGTTCTGCCGCACCATGCTATGCGCCTGGTCGTGCAGCGCCTTGAGCACAGCGCGGTGGCGGTCCGAGACGACCGGCAGCTCAGCCTTGGCGTTCGGGCCGGCGCCAGAGCCGTTGTTGCGCGCGTGCTGGTCCTGGATCTTCTTCTGGGCTCGCTCCACGTCGAAGAGCGAGGCGTAGTACTTGAGCTGCGTGTACAGCGCCACGTCCGGGTACTCCATCTTGACGAGCGCGCGGCAGCCCGGCGCCGAACAGATGTTGCCGTTGCCGCGCAGCGACTGCTTCTGCGTGCGCGTCTTGCAGGTCGCGTCCGAGCAGACGACCCAGGCCTCGTAGTACTTCTTCGTGGCCTCGCGCGTTGCGAGGTGGAGTCGGTTGGAGAGCACGGCCTGGAGGTCGTCGCCGACGTTGCCGAAGATGCCTTCCTTGTCGTAGCCCCAGAAGTCGGCCTTGCACGCCGGGTTCACGCACACGAGGCCGTTGACCCAGTACGTGGACCGGCCAGCGCCGTTGTCCGTCGATACGGCGTTGTACACGCCGCCGAACGAGTTCGTCTGCTTGCAGGCGTGGCACGTGAGCTCGAGCGCCGTGCAGTCCTTGAAGCGGTCGGCATCGTTCTGCAGCACGCTCGGGATCGCGTCGTTGCCGTCGTTCTCCTGGTCGTTACTGTGGATCGAGTGCGAGAACTTAGACGTGTCGAGGCCGAGGCAGTGCGCGAGCTGTGGGCTCGAGGTGCCTTCGATGTGTGCGCACAGTCGGTTCACCGGCGGGTGGATCTGCGACTCGAGGTACCAGTCGACGTCGATGTTGAGCTTGCCGCTCGCGCGCTTGACCTCGTCCGGGTGGTACGCGCGACGCTCCGAGCCGGGCTCCTCCTCTCGACACAGCACGTACGGAATGTGGGAGCCGATGCCGATGGGCTGGCCCTGCGAGCGCAGCGCCAGAGCCACTTGAACGTGGTATTGCTTGGCGCGGTCCGGGTACTGCTCGGGCTGCTTGTTGAGACTCTTGGTGATGACGAACTGCTCGATGGGCTCGTTGCCGGAGCGGATCCGCTCGGCGACCTGCTCGAGGTGCTCGTGGATGCTTTCCACGACCTCATCGCGCGAACTGCCCGAGAGAATGAAGTCGAGAATCTCCATACCAACGGTCTTGGAGATGACGCACCAATCTCGACGCACCATATCCAGACCCTTGACTTCCTTCTCGAAGGCCACTTCGCCCTGGCGCTCTTTGGTCACGAGCGCTGCGTATTTCTTCTTGTTGAGCAGCAAGATGGCCTTGAAGATGTAGTCCACTTCGAGCTCGAGCAGCCGGAAGTGCTTGTTACACTGCATCTGGATCTCACGGCCGATGCGCTTGGCATCCTCCAGCTTGTCGCTGCGCGAGTCGACCATGATAGAATCCGTATCACCGTAGATGACGTCGTAGCCACACTCTTGCTCGGCCACTTCCTTCGCGCGCTGCAGCGTCTGCCGGCCCGTCGATGTGATCAGCGCGGCGATAGGCTTGGCGTAGAAGCGCGAGAACCGGAAGCCGAGACAACCGTACATCGAGTTGGCCGTGAGCTTGATGGCTTTCTGACGGATGTCCAGCAGGTTGGCCTTCTCGATGTTGCCCGCCGCCGTCTCGGTCTTGAGCTGCTGCTTCACGAGCTTACGCGACTCGAGCAAGCGCTTGATGACGCTCGGCAGCACGCCTTCGTCGCAGGTGCTGCTCGGGAGCGGCGGGATATCGGACTCGTCGACATGCTCGGGCGCGTCCTGGTTGTCCACCATGTCGTCGTCACCAGCATCTTCGACCTGTGCGTTCGGCGCCGCCACCGCCTTGGCCTTCTTGCTCTTGGACTTTTTCGAGCCGGAGGCCGAAGCCGCGACGTTGCCGGCGTCATCCATCAGCTTTCGCTCGACAGTCGTGAAGCAAATGTTGTACTCGCGGATGATCGACGGGTACAGACTGTTGAAATCCAGAAGCACAACGAAGTTGTCGTACAGTCCTTTCTTCGGAGCAAATACCATACCACCGGCATACGCCGCCTCTTTGCGCCGCCCACCCTTGTCGCCATCCGCCTTCTTGTTGCCAAACTTCTCCGGGACGATGAACTTGTGCTTGGAGCGGCTGAACTCGTGGAGCAGCAGGTACTCGATACGCTCGGCGCGCTTGTTGCCTTCCAGCGTGCGCGTCCACAAGTAGCCACACAAATTGGCGAGCTGCTTGGACAGCGGCAGCACCTCCAGCTTGTGCATGAGCTGGAGCACAAACATGGCGTCGTCGAGTGTGTGACGCAAGAACCGAACAAAGTTGTGCGAGCCGCCGTGGAGAATCTGTGGGATGTCATTCATCTCGACGTCCATGCGCTGCTTCTTGAGCAGCGACTGCACGAGATGCGAGAGTGAGTAGTTGTTCTGCGACGTCAACAGCTCCTTCGACGAGACGTAGGTGTCACAGAAGAGGCGGCCGTTGACCATGTCGTCCATGCGGTACTCGTTCCAGCCTTCGCCGACGTTCATCGGCGTCAAGCGACCGCGACGCATGCGCGTGATCTTGGACCAGAAGCCGCCGAGATGGTAGAACTCGACTCGCGAAATGAGCAGATCGAGAATGTACTTGTGCAGGTTGTGGCCCACGATCACGTCCGGATCTTCTCGCTGTACGCGGTTGAGGAAGTAGCTGATCATCGCTCGCTCGTTGAACTCGACGTGGAGCGTCTCGCTGGCGTTGTTCGCGCTGTTAAATCGAGGGTCGGATTTGGCTGTCTCCACGTACTGAGCCGGGAAGCCCGATTCGGAATCCAACGGACGGATCACTGTGAAGTGGGAGACGCGGTTGCGCTTGGGCGCAGCGCCACCTTCTGAACTCACGCCGCTCTCGGTGACCGTCGACAGGGCGACGATCTCGTGCTTGCCGGTCTGTGGGTTACAGATAGTCTTGAGGCTGAGGCTCATCACGTTGAGCGGCGGCGGCTGAAGCCCGCTCCCTTGCATCGAACTCACGAACTTGGCATCGAACGTCTCGTACTCGACGCTACAGAAGCTCACGCTCTCCTTCGTCTTGCTAACGTTCTTGATCTCGATCCATCCGGGACCGAGAAGCTTGCGGCGAAGCAGAAAGTTCTCGAGTGGACGAGTAAATGCGCCACAGATTCTCGTGAACGTCCGTCCGCCTCGCGAGCACACGTCGGACGGCGGCGCTGGGTACCGAGAGGGATACTTGACCTTGAGGAAAATGTTCTTGCCGCGAGGCAAGTCGGCGAGCTCGAAAGCGTAGTCTCGCTCAACGAGTTTGGTCTTGAACACATCCTGGTCTTTTCGGTCGGTGATGCACGACGGCACGAGGATCTTGCGGATCTCCTGGTGCATCTCCATCCAGTGCTGCTGCTGCTTGTCCTTGGGCAGATCCTTGAGCACCGTCGACCCGTGCTCCTCCTCTGACAGCCGCGGCACGAGATACATGTATCGGTCGAGATTGTTCACGACGACGCAGCAGCTCTTATACACCGGGCCGCTGGAGCCGTCTGTCGGAGTACTTTTGACCTTGCCGATCAGGTAGATCTTGCCCGGACGATCACGCACTTCGACGGCGTCCATCCAGAACATCTCCAAGGAGTCTGTCGACGTTGGGACCTCCGGTTCGGTGCTTGGCGCGACGTCGTTGCCGGCCTCAGTAGCCGCGTCGCCTCCGCCCACGGCCCACCACTCGGACACTTCGTTGGAAGGCACGTCTGCCAATGGACCACTGTGCTGCTTCTTCAGTGGTTCTTCGGCTTGGACTTCCGGTGCGGCGAGAGCGCGAGCAGTGGGAGCAGTCGTTTGCAGCTGCGCCTCACGCGCTTTGCGCAGCAGCAGGTCGCGCTTGCTGAGCACCGGCTCCTGCGGTTTTGCTTCCTCCTCCGCTTCCGCCGTGTCTCCTCGTGGTTCGTCCTCATTCTCGGGCTGCACGCCGTGGACGTCTTCCATGGGCTCGTCAGCCGCATCTGGCTCGAAGCCGTTGTCATCGAAGGCGTCACCGTTCATGTCGACGTCCTCGGTCGCCGGCTCGTCGTCGTCCACGATCTCTCGTACAAGAGATCTCGACGCTGGGCGTGTGGCTGTGCGAGCCGAGCTGTACGAACTGGAGCCGTTCGACGCCGAGAACGACGACCCCGACGAGTAGGACACGGGCCGCGTGTACGTCGACCGCGTCTCAGTAGGGTTGCTGGTGAGGTCGTCGAGCATGCTGTCCAGGTCGATGTCGCGCTTCACATTCGCTCGAGCTGGCTTGCGCGCGCCGGCGCCGGGGGCCGCGCCGGGCTTGGCCGCCGCGAAGAACATGTTGGTGATCTTCTGGTCGCCGCGGCTACCGAGTTTGGCGCGCTGGATCTTCTTGGCGCGGCGCGCGTAGGCGCTCGAGAGCGCGCCGGCGCTGCGCTTCTTGCCGGCGCCGCCGTCGTCGTCGTCCGCGTCGTCGTCGCCGGCCTGGCGCTCCTCGTCCGACTCGAAGAACTGCTCCTCGCCGTCGTCGAAGTAGCCGAGCGCAGCGTCGTCGTTCTCGACGAAGGGTAGCGCCGTGCGGCGCTGGTGCACGATCTCCTCGTACTCCTCCTCGGTGACCGTCTTGAAGACCGAGTCCTCGACGGGCTTGTACGTGGCGATGCGCGACGCGGGCTCGTCGCCGTCGCCGCCCTCGCGCAGGCGGCGGATCTCCTCGAGCGCGCTGCGGCGGCTCGAGGAGCTCACGCGCGAGCCGGCAGACGCGCGGCGAGAGCTCATGGTGGCGGGTTCGGATCTGCTGGTGAGGGGGTCCTGAGCTCTTGGCGGGACGCGCACGATTCCCGCCAAAACCACCGCGCCAATACACCTAACGACGGACGGTGCATAGGTTTAATACTGACTTCGTTTATAGCCAATTGAAACATTTTTGATTATTTATTGACCAATGAAACGGAGGAAGAGCTCTCCAAGATGCAGATTTTTCTTCTCGAGAGGGCGGCACCATGGCCACGTCGATGGCGACCAACCGCCTGCGGAAGGAGTACCTGGCGCTGCAGCGTAAGCCCGTGGAGAACATCCGCGCGGCGCCGCTGGAGAAGAACATCCTCGAGTGGCACTACGTCATCACTGGTACCGAGGGCACGCCCTACGAAGGCGGCTTCTACCACGGCAAGCTGAAGTTCCCGCCCGAGTACCCGATGAAGCCGCCGTCGATCATGATGATCACGCCTAACGGACGGTTTGAGGTCAATCGCCGTATCTGCCTGAGCATGTCGGACTTCCACCCGGAGACCTGGAACCCGCTCTGGACCGTCGGCTCCATTTTGACAGGACTCTACTCGTTCATGGTGCGTTCCTGCCGGCTGCGGACACGAGTCGGCCGGGTCCGCTGACACTGTGGCTTTGTCGTGGTGCGTTGCGCGAAGCTTGACAAGGAGATCACGACCGGTGGCATCGAGACGAGCGACGACGAGGTGCGTGTCCTGGTTGCCATAGGTCGCTGACTCGTCTCTGCGACCTCGCTGCTGACGCGGCTGTGTCTTCCGCAGAAACGCGACTTTGCCAAGAGCTCGCTCGCGTTCAACTGCGACGACAAGATCTTCAAGACGCTCTTCCCAGACCTCGTGGCGCTCCAGACCGAGAGCTAAAGCCGCCGCTTGGCAACATGTACTGCAATGCGTTATTAGAGTAGCCGAAGTGGACCACACGAAATCATAGGCTTTAGCCGAAATCATCATGCTATCAATTTGCTTCACTCCACTTCTACAACACGAAGAAGACCACTCGGCATCTTCGCCCACTCTGTGCCGCCCCGGGAGCCGCCGCCGCGCCGCGTCCACGCCCTCCAACCAAATCAGCTATTTCTCTGCGTCGCGATCTCTCTGACGCACCAACTCCCGGGCACAGACTGAGAATTGCTCTCGGAATCCACTCGTCAAGATGGCGTCGGTGATGGCGACGAAGCGGCTCCGGAAGGAGTACCTGTCTCTGCAGCGCAAGCCCGTGGAGAATATCCAGGCTCTCCCGCTCGAGTCCAACATCCTCGAGTGGCACTACGTCATCACGGGCACCCAGGGCACGCCGTACGAAGGCGGGTACTACCACGGCGTGCTCAAGTTTCCCCCCGAGTATCCAATGAAGCCGCCGTCCGTGCTGATGATGACGCCGAACGGTCGCTTCAAGACCAACCAGCGCCTGTGCTTGAGCATGTCGGACTTCCACCCGGAGACCTGGAACCCCATGTGGTCGGTTAGCTCGATCTTGACGGGACTATACTCGTTCATGGTAAGTTTTTTATCGCACTTCGGATACACGAGGGGCTCACACGCCGTTCTTGCGCGCAGCTCGAGAGCCAGCCCACGCTGGGCAGTATCAACACAACTGACGTTCAGGTGAGTAGTGTATCGCTCGTAGTGCGCGTGGTTTGATGTAATTTCTGACGTCGTGGCTGCAGAAACGCAAGTACGCGGCGCAGTCGCTGGAAGCCAACAACAGCAACGCGATCTTCCGCAAGCTCTTCCCCGAGCTCGTCGACCTCCACCACAAGCGTGTCGCGGAGCAGGAAGCTCTGAAGCAGAGCTTGCTCGCGGCTGAGGATGGCTGCCCTGTCCCAGCAGGGAACGGCACTGCTGGAGCACAGCCGGCGATCGGAGGCGTTGGAGGGTTAGCAAATGCCGTCGCAAAGGACCGTCACATATTGCAAGACCATACGTTGGCCGCGTATGGTTGCGTCGGCTCGCTACTGTTTGCAGTGATCGTGCTCTACTTCTTCTCCTGAAGCGTCGATTCGGCAAGTTCACATTTAATTACGTGGTGGTGATGCAATAGATTCTATGAGGAAGGCTCGTCGTGTTTTAGATACAGTTTGCATCATTTCCTATGAGGGTGGAGCGAACTCGGCGCGAGGTTCCACCGCACTAACGACTGGAACTGGCCACGCGCTCTCCAGTAGCGAGAAGAAATGCTTGCATGTCTGGCGCATCTGAGTCGCCTGCTTCACGAACATCTTCGCACTTGTTACCATGTCCGAGTCTAGCGTTCCCACGGCGTGCACAGTTCCGGGGAGTGCGTTTGCTGAAGAAACTTTTCGACCTCTTGAGTTGTGTTTTATCGCTGACTGAGCCGATTCCTTCGTGTCGTCGTACGCATGCGTGTCGAGAACTTGCTGGCTGGGGTTCCAGCACTCGTACTGAGTTCGTTGACCCAGTAAATGGACTAACGTGCACCCTGCGAAATACACGCCTTCTCCGTACGTCTCTCGATAGCAAATGGAGCTGCCATGGCGCTGTGAGCAGCAGCTTAAAAACTCCAGAGCATTCCACACAAGGAAGAATGCCGACGGAAGATTGCCCACGAGTTCAGGATTCGTGTTTAGGTCCGCTCTCCATTTCGTCGTGAGATCAGTTTCAACAAGATAGTCATGAAGACGCTGAAGTGTGTGAACGAAGAGATCTGATGAGGCTTCGTCTGCGCTCGACTCTCGCTCCCGTGCTCTCTATGTGTAAGAACAGTGCCAGCCTTAAACTTATCCTTTTGGATGACACCACAGATAACGCGTACTGTACTAACCTTGACCTGCCCCATGAAGTAGACCGCCAGAAGAGTGTTTCCAAACATCCTCAGCGAGTGAAAAACGTGTGACTCAAGCTCTTTTGAGTCCATCATGTGCCTGAACTTCCCCTCGAAATATCCATAGCATCCTGATCATGCGTAGCGATTGTGATTAGTGTGTGGTCTAGACGAGCCCGGGTTGCTCTCCGCACACCTTCAGTGCGATACAATACTCGTGGATGCCGATACGGAGGAATTGCAGAGCCGAGGACCGGAACAAAAAGGTGGACGACATCCTCGATCTTTTGCATTAAGGGAGAAACATCAATGGCTGAGTATGCAAAACCTGAGACTTGTGCTTGCTTACCTGTGACATTATCAGATCTTCGCAGTCCAGTACAGTTCCGACTACGTCCGATTCCGACAGAAATGAATACAATGCTTCGAAGTGAGGGAGTCTGCAGTCACAGAACGAGTCGGAACATAATGGTATCTGTGAGTCCAGGCAAAACCTACCCAACGAAACTTCGAAATGGCTGGTGGATAAGATCGAAGCCGACACGGCCATCGCGATCAAGGCCGACACCGTTCAACAAACTCTTGGAGGTTACTAGCGCCACATCGCGTGTTGACTCCAATGGCGACACGTCTACCACTCGAGCTTTGGTCGAGTGCGAACGAAGTTCTACTGGGAGAGGGGTTCGAAAGAATCTTTGAGTACAACAATTGAAACCATACATCGCCGCGAGGTCTTGGGTAAGCGCTGCTGAAGAGATTCGGCGTAGTCCTCCAATGCACTGGTGAGATGGTTTCATTGTACGACCTGGGCCCGAATTGGGTGATTTTGATACCTCTAGCCACATGGAATCGAAGCTGTCAAGCAAAATTTCGTCGCTCAGGAGAGAATGGGTTCGTCGCAGTAGCTCGAGGAGATCAACAGTAGCCACGAAAATGGTCATGTCAGTCCGAGCAACTCGGGCGAAAGTCAAACGGAGGTCTCGGACAAATCGTGCGTTGAGATGAATACTAACAAGTGCCGCGACATTGCACCTCTCATCGATAACATCGATGTGCCGTGCTGAGGTAACCGCCCGAAGATTCCGAAAGAAGCTGGCGGATGAAACAGCAGTACTGCAGCTGTGGTGCTGACCATGAGACCCATGAATTTTCATCAGCCATTCTGTTCCAATCAGTGTTCGAGCAACTTCACTTTTTGCCGCTGTGAAGAGAGATTCGGCCACGATGTAGGTCAGGTTGTCGAAAAAGAGCTTGGCTTCAGCGACAATTTCATCGCAAACGGATACCTGCTCACATATTTCCAGAAGATGCGTCCCTGCGTCATTGTAGATCTCCAGGAGAGAGAATGCCAGCAGTATGTCCAAACTTGCCGGTCCGTGTACTCCCCCATGCGCCAATATCAGCCAAGGAAAAGAGTCGCCAACTGGTAGTTGTGGTGACTTGGCGATCTCGAGAAACAGCTCGCGGTACATCAACTCCGGAAAGGACGACAGTTGAGCAATTGTTTTGTCAAGGTCGAGAAGCATGCTAAAGCTGGCTGTTTGGTCGTAGAACGATTGCAGCTTATCATTGTCTGAGCTGGCTCGAAGAGTTACTCAGCCAGCCCAAACGCAAGAAACTGGACCTAAACGTACCTTTTGAGTTCCCTGTGGAAGGCAAATATATTTGCCTTAGGCTCCCACTCACTGCTTGTTTTCTTGGCGTACGTCGCGTTGACTACTGTACGCAGCATCTGCAGCTGTGACCGAGTAGGTGGCACAATCCGACTGCTCAGGCTCGGAAATCGGCGCTCACGACGTCGCTTCTTGAAGTCGTCCGTTGGAGTGTCGTCACGTGTCCAGTCGCCGCACTGTCACAACATCAGTGAGAGCAGCCCTTATACGGCGAGTGGTGAAGCACTAACCATCAGTCGAAGATCCTGTAGAAGTTTTGTGCTTGGGTGTTTTTTCTTGTCAGCCCGGTGGAGGATCGTCATCAAGACGAGCTGAACAAACTCTTGAACACATCGGTATAAGTTTGAGCGGACACAAGTGGCGATTCGTGCCGAGTGGTGTTCAAACACTCGAGCTACAGACTTGATCAGATCTACGACGGCAGTGATCGCTTTCAGTTCTTCAGGTTCAAAATTGTAAGTGACGATCCGTTGATATTCCAAATGCAGGCTATTCAGAGAGACACCCATGTGCTCCAACTCATCATCACTTTTTGGCTTCTGTGACAACAACCAAGATCAATCTCATCGCTGAGCTTACTTGCAATGTAATTTTGCTTTCACAAACCTGGTATTTGGATGAGAGGAAGAGAAGAAGACTAGTCCTCCAATCACTGAGCAATCGCAGTCCTTCGATTGTGAGGGCCGTAACTGTGGCGGCTAGGTCATCATCAACCCTTAGTGCAGATGGCCTTCGAATCTAAACATCAATAGTATGCTTATTGACCGAGATACGCGGGGTCAACTGTTCTCACCTTGTTGAAGGTGAACATTAGTCGAGGCAGAAAATCAGCACATTCTTGTCTCGCTCGGCTCAAAGTGCTCCCAAGATCATATGCTGCATCCCAGCTACGCTCAGACGTAGAACCGTAGTCTAATTTCATGCTGAGATTCATTTCGTGCGCCAAGCCTAGCGGTTTGACGTAGAGGTCTGCAAAAATCGGTACTACGGGGTATCGACTGACGATTTTCCCAGTCTGATTGCGATATCAGTCAACCTGGTCCACAGAAGAGAATTACAGAAAGGAAACATACCGCCTCGATTAATTTGCGTTCCGCGCTGTGGAAACCGTTCAAGCTAGCCCGAAGAGGGTCAGCGTTTAGTACCGCCATCAGGCAAGGGAGGACACGAATGAACTTGAATCGTTCCTGGGGAAGTAGGCACCACGAAGACTCTAGGTGGTTTAGACATTGCCTGACAAGAAGGAAAATGACTTGACTATAGCTATAAATGATAAAAAGACGGATTTGAGGCATCGAATAAAGTGTTCTTATACCATCGTGGACTCACCGCTTCACACTTGTCAGATTGTGTCGTAGCGACTCCCAAATCGCGTTCTTTGACTGGGTGGTGCTGCCAACAAACTCTTGCAATCGGTGGATCTCCTTTTGGACGCTTTCTGAGTCGGATACATCCCCCTGAACATGCTTAAATGCCCTGGATGCGCATAGAATTTAGTGCTGATACCTTGAACTTCTTTTTCCATCATTCATCACCTCTTGAACAGCGAAAAATCGTTTCGCAGGCTGCTCTTTCGGTCGTGGAGCTGGTTCATTTGGAGCATGATGTCCATAACTTCTATGATACTGTCGAGAAGAACGTCAGGAATGACGCGATGAGTGTTTTCTTGGGCAGCTATCCGCTGGATCGTGTCGCTCAACACGCCGACAGTCACGGTACAGTATTCGCAGAGCATCCGCAGCTTAGCAATCTGGGGCTTAAGCACTGCATACGAAACTGAGCGTCAGAGTGGCATCTCGAATTGATAGAGGACTAGCAAATCAGTACTCTCGTAAACGCCACCGTAGTATCGCAGGAGCTTGGCTACCTCGGATGCCTCTGTTGTTGAAGGCGGTGCCGGCGGAATCGCGGCTGCAAGTCCGCGGGCGAAGTAGACTCGCAGAAAGAGATTTCGCCCTTGATCATACTTTGCCTGCAGCTGTCGCACGACTTTCATTTCGTCTGCAAACGCGAAGCCAAATGCCTGCTCGTGAGATATCTCCTCGTGGTAACTTGGTGGCGCCACATCGAGTTGGATGGCTGGGCCAATAAACGCGTCTCGAGGCTCATACGCCGCACAGGAAGCAGCCAGGAACTCGTTCAGTGCATCGACACTGTGGCCACCCTGATGCGCGCCCTGTGGAGACACCGGTGGGCGAGCAGAGGCAGCCTCCATGTTGCCTCGGAATGGCAACTCTTCAAGATTGCACCATGGGACAAGCTAAACCTTTGTTGAACGATATATCATTTTGGAGGTGATTATGTGAACCACGCCATGTTTCAATGCAAAACTCGCTGTCCACAAAACCCGAACAAAATCGACTATGATGATCGGCGGCGGCCTCGCTCGCGCCACCACGCGCTGCGTGCGCAGGATGTCGCTGAAGACAGCCACACCGAGAGGAACTACCAGTGGCACTACGGTCGTGCGCCGCCGCATCTCCTCGTCGACCGTGCTCATGCACGGCGGCCACGGCCACGACCACGACCACGAGTCCGACTTCGTGCCGATCGGCAAACACGCCGCGCGAAGTGTCAACCCTGTCGTGCATTCGTCCACCACACCCAGCCACGGCCATGACCACGACCATGACCATGACCATGACCATGACCACCACCACCACGACAGCGACGACGAGAGCGAGGACGAGGACGACCTCGACATGGAGGACACGGTGGCGATCGGCCCATCGGGCGTCGAGTACGGCGGCCCACAGCGCGGCGGCAAGCTCAAGGAGCCCACGCGCTTCGGCGACTGGGAGCGCAAGGGCCGCTGCACCGACTTCTAGCTGTAGAGACCACCGCGTTCCATCTTCCTCTGACGCCAGGAGTCACTGCAATGAGAAAGATCCCTTGGCTACCCGAAACCTAATCAATAAAGTTCTCCTGCGCGGCTCTTCACAGCGCACCGGTCGGCGAGAACAAAACTGAGTGGACGCCGAAAATAAAGAACGCGTCCTGTGAAACCTGATGGGCGCTCGGTGTGTACATTGAAGGCCCGCATTCAGCGTCGTGTGCTCTACAAGGCGCTGGAACACTGTAGACAGGATGACAGCGCGGCGCCTCGCCCGCTGAGAGAGACCCGCGTGGTGGGAAGCCGCGGAAGCTTCAAACCATGGAGCCTCCTCCTCATTCGGCCAGCTGGGGCGCTGCGATGGTTCCACTTTTTTTGTTGTCACGCTTTTGCTGGGTTCCCACTTTGAATAAACACCTCTTTTGATTCATATCCTTCTATAGTTTATCTTCGCGATGGTCGACTCAACTAGTGGCTATCAAATATTGTTCTAGAGCTTAGCAGCTGATTTATTACTTGGATAAAGGTAGAAAATCTACCGCAATTTGGTTTTTCTACAGTGTTTCGACGGTTGTTCGCTCAGACGCAGCAAAGCCGATCTTGTCGCTGGTGCGTGATCGAAAGCTCCGCGGGTTCTTCTTCCCCAACCGTGGGGTCAGGAGTGTGTGTTGTTGGCCTCGAGGGACTGGTGAGCCAAATTTTCCAAGCTCACTCTCGAATCGGCGACGTGTCCCCGACCACCAAGCGAGCTCTCAACTATAATGGACAAGGTGCAGGTGTACGTGGACAAGTGGTCCAAGGACCTGGAGAAGTACGTCGTCCTTCAGAAGGCGCAGGAGGCCACGGGCGTGGACAAGCTCTACCTCGTCGCCGGTGCGTCGACGCTGCTGCTGTTGCTGCTGCTCGTCGGCTTCGGCGCCGGCCTCATCTGCAACATCGTGGGCTTTGCCTATCCGACATACGAGTCTTTCAAGGCCATTGAAACCGATAACAAGAAGGATGATGTCCAGTGGCTCACCTATTGGGTCGTGTACGCTTGTTTCAGCGTCGTCGAGGTCTTCTCGGACTTCCTGCTTTACTGGATCCCGTTCTACTACGCCTTCAAGCTCGGATTCCTTCTCTGGCTGTTCATGCCGTCGACCCAGGGAGCTTCGTTCCTCTACAGCCACTTCTTGGCCCCGTTCTTGAAGAACCAGGAGTCGCGCATCGACCGTGCCATGAAGGAGGCGGTCAACAGTACTGGCTCGGTCATCTCTGATATCAGCAGCGTCGTCAAGGACGTCGGGGCTGACGTGACGAAGGCTGTTGCCGCGAAGATCGTGGACAGCTCAGTCTCCTCGCCAAAGAAGTCGGAGTAAGTTCCTCAGCGGCGAGCCAATGACGCATTCTTGGTCAGCTGTATAGATTGAAATCCACTTCCCATTATAACTCCTTTTCTAGCGAAAATCCAAAAACACGATTTGCGTTCAATCGATGTTGCTGATGAATTAGGCGTTCTTGTGCTGTGGCTCGCTTAGATTGTTTGTCGAGGTTGATTGTGCTGGGTGCAAACGAGAGACAAACTTGCCAATAGACACAACATCGAGCGGGATCCGCTGCAGTTGACCTTGACCCGCCGGGTCTTCTGGCGCACGCAACTTTGCCAAGAGTTGTTTGATTGCCACCTTCTCTGTTTTGTCTGGGCGAGACAAAAATCATGTGATGAAACATGATTTGTACCCATGTTACTGACTCGTCACCACCTTTTGTGCGTTGGAGCTGTTTCACCAACATCTGATCGAGTAAACCCAGGACTTCGATGTGGTCTGCGTATAAACGGACCCTTGGGGGAGATATTGTCATACAGTAAGCAACACTTGGACGATGTCCAGTCATTCTGACTTGCACCTGTCAATAATCTCGTTCACCTTCCGGATACTTCGAGTCTGCAAGTTTTGGAAGGCGCACTGTGAGTTGCCAACTAAGCGGAACATCATGGCTAAGCAAACCGGTAGACTCTTCATTCTGCTAAGAAGTCGGAGAGCATGAAGGCATCGATCATCCACGTTGAGTTCATCCGTCAACGCATTCTGCAGTAGCTCTATCTAAATAGACGAGGTAAGCATAGTCTCAGATCATATCGCTTCTGTCCCCTCACAGAAAGTGACTCCGCACTGGCGATCTCAACTAAAGCTATTGCTATCGTTGTGGCAATGCTTTGAGTAGTTTCTTGGATCGCCAAGGCAAAGTAAACCTCTTTCAGAAAATGAGGAGACGTTCAGTTTTCAAGGGCAGCATGACTCAACAGAACTTACCAATCAGTTTCGTCGTGGCTGCCATTGGCCGGTGCTTGGAGATGTAGGAGCGGAAAAAACGCTGTGTGATCGCTCTGATCTCACTATCACGTGAGACCAGGAAGACACTCAGCGCGAAAAGACGGTCATCGCCTACACCAACCAAACCAGTTTGCAATGTGTGCGGTGGACGTAGGAACGGAACCATCCAGAACTCACGGATTTGCCCTTGTAGTATTAGAGACTGAAGAGACTTCAATGCGTGCTGAACGAGAGTAGAGTTTCTTCCATTGTCAGAAATCAGCTGGTAGATGACAGAAACTCCCCGTTCTTTCATATCGCTAGGCTTCATGCTTGGTTGAACCCCAGTCCACGCGTTGATGCAAGCAATGGCAATAGGTGTTTCTGTGGTCTCCTTCGTGAGAGTATCGAGCAGGTGCCCGATGTACTCTATCACAGTCGAATGTGAGGGCCATTACCTCAGCAAGACAGTAGCACAATACGCACGATGGGTGGCACCGGGTGAAAGCTCTACAGTAAGAATGGAGTAAGAGCCCGAATCTGATATGGAATCCGTCAAGTAACTCACTCATGAACTCGCCGAGTGTCCATATTGCGGCAACTTTAATCCCTGTGGGTGAACCTATTCGGAGAGTAAGCCTCCTTCCCCACCTCTTTATCTGATTTGAGGTGTGTCATACGTGGCGAGAGCGCTTTTTCAACCAACGGCAAGTATGCTGCCAACAATCCATCAGATATAGAGGCTTCTGTTGCCTAGCGTGCGCTCGTCTTAACCAAAGCAACATTCTGGATTGTTTGAACACATTACCACTTGGATGCGGTGCTTGACCGCTGTTGCTTCTTTCTCGTTCTCCATGTAGTCGTCTGAGTCCACTTCTGGTTGAATGTCGATACCAGACAATGATGTCGGTTTGAGTTCCTTTAGCTGAGCCAAGTATGCGACGTTTTCCGATGCAATAACACCAAGAAGAGTGAGAAAGGATGCAAGTCGCATCGGTTTTGCAAAAGCATCATCCTACCATCAAACAATCATTCAGCTTAATACCTCGTACGGCCCCCAATCACTTTAGTCTGCTCTGACCTGTGCAAGCGCGAGGCAAAAGTACACTTTTTGTTGGGGGCTGTCAAAAGCGTACAATAGCCGTATCGTTTCTCTGCATACACCGCGTGAGCTTCCTGATACCAAACATTATGGGATATCACGTGCCGTTGAAGTTCACGATGAGAAACGAGAGTAACCATAGATTCTTGCACAAGGCCTTTTGCACGGCTCTTTTGGGAAGCAGAGATGCCGATTGTGAGTGCTCTTCGAACTCCGCGCAGCGCTATCGTAGCATCTAGTCTGAGGGATGAATCATCCTGAGCTGCTGATAGCGCCGCCTAGTCGAGCGAATAATTGCCGTATCAGCATATGGCATCGACGGAAACAAGCAAAATCTTACCTTCAGGACTTCAAAGGCAGCCTGGCAGAGAGCTTCAGCAATCACTGGCGATGCGTTCTTGTCGGTTGCAACCAGCAATACCTCGATTGCTTGTTCACGCCGTGAAATCGACGAGCTGCAATTCTTCGTCATTTCTAGCAGAGTATGTTCAATCCGCTGCTTAACATCGTCCAGCTTCTTGTTGGCACGAGTGGCACTGTCGCTCCCGAAAACAACTTCCGCGAGATGATGAAAAGCTGTGAGACAATCGAGAGTCACGCAGCGCGCAAGCCTTTGGAGCTCGTTGATTGCTTGGTCCACCGATAGACACACCAAATACTCGACAAAGATGGCTGCCAAGTGCAGCTTGCCCAACTTTGTACCAGACATGAAGTTTCTCAGCACGGACTGTGGCGGGCAACGATCGCTATATCTCGTCAGCAGTAACTTCGCGTCATGAATCCAACTGGGTGGCAGATGACCCATATCCTGAGATACAAGACAAACCATGTGCTCGTATAGACTGCTCGTATAAGCACAAATCAGTGGGGTCGCTCTAGAATTTGACATGCTATACATCTCACCGTCCCCAGACCGGACTTTCACGCGCTTGATCGCGCACGTAGTCCAAATTGTTCACAAGAATTTTAAGGATCGTTGCTCCCACGGATCGTGCCGATTCGACAAGCAGAGCACTTGCCGCAGTCTCTTGTAGCGCAACCCATTGGTTAACATCGATCTTGGCTGCTGCCGCTGCCAACGTTTTCCATGCCAGCCCACGGGAAGCTACATCAGAGTCGTTGAGGGCAACGCAGAGCAGTCTGTTGACAGTGCGTGAAGCTAATCTGTCGCTTGCTTGAGTAGCTGCACTTAGGTTGTTCAGCGCGAGTCGGTCGAAGTTGAAGTCTTCCTTCATATCACTGATATCGTCCACCGACTCGACGAGCAGCATGGCAAGTTCGGGGCGAGCCAGAATGAGATCGCAATAAAGCCGATGGAACGTAGATGAACCTTCACATTTCTTGAGCACAATTTGGATCCCTCGCGCTGCATCAGCCAATGCCAATTTCGAAATCAAGGAGATGCAAAAGTCTTGAGCCGGATTCTTGGTCTTCATCAGTGAGTGTGCCATTGTCGAGACAATTTCTTCAAAATGGACCTTCCAAGAACAGCAGAGCTGGGCAACAGTCTTCTTGTCTCGAAGCGGAAACGAAGTGACAAGAAATGCCACGAAACTGTGGATGACCTTGAAGACTCGTTGTGGAACCTTGTCAAGTTCAGTGTTCTCTGCTACTGACGACATTTTGGCCAGATTCGTGATCCATTCGTCAGAAAAGTCGGCAAAGGGTGGCGGTGTGTTGGCTTGAGTGCCCAGCGAGTTCATGCGAGCGACAATTCCACACAATACCATCCACAAAATCGTCGTTGACGAAGGGTTGCTGTCCTTGACCCACATCTTCTCTTTTGATCTCCGTGCAGCTCTAGTTGCACCCTGCAGCTTCCGCTCAAGTACACAAACACTTTTCTCATCCCGAATCTCTCGAAAGAGCCTCTGCATGTAACCAAGTGCTGGGTTAGAGAGTGTCCTCGTCCACCAACCTACTCGCCAATCTGTGCCATCGTTGCCGCCCGTACTCCGATCTCCCCCGCTGTGCTGCCCGCGGCACCACGCTTCGACCGGGCGCAGACCTGCTCTTTGACTAGCATGCAGTGCGCTTCCTCCAGCGCACGGTTGTCTGCCTGCAGCAAGCGCCGCTGGAACTCGTCTTCTAGTGTCGCCTGCATCCTCTGGCCCGGTTTCCCTCGCCAGACGAAGTGGCCATCTTCAACCGGAGTGATGGTCGTTATCACGTGATCGATCATTGGCTTAAAATGTCAAACAAGTCCCATGAAATCGTCTATTATTGGTCAAAAGGTTGTAGGGCGACGGCCTCGATCATGCCCGCGCCAAGCCGCTGCATCTCGACGAGCACCTCAAAGATGTTGGGGACGGCGAAGGATCGTGCGGTTCCGTCATCTGTGACTGCATCGTCGCTGGCTTTGGGCAGAGGAAGCATTGCATTGGACGAGATCGCGCGGAACTTGGTCGGCAGGAAAGCCGTCGGCTTCCAGGTCAAGAGGATCTCATTCGCGTCGACCCCATTCACAAAGAACAGCGCGAGGTGGCCGAACTTGCGACTGAGGTCAGTCAGAAGCTGCTGCACAGGGTCGAACCCGACCATGACCGGCACCGCGGTGAGGTCCATGTTCTTGTAGACGTGGACCGTGAATGCCTGCTTCTTGCCTGTTGACTCGAACTTCATTTTCTTGGTCGGAAGCTTCTCTGTGCTCAACACGAGCATCGCATCGAAGTCGCTCTTTGAGGACGTAAAGGCTTTTTTCCACCCAGAGCTCGACGCGCCAGTCGAAAGCCAGTGTGTAAGCGAATCGTACGAGATCTTTGCCATCGAGACGAGACGTTGCACGACCACCTTATCTGGCGAAAAGCGCGTCCAACTGGATAGACAATCCATTTCTTCATAGTCGGCCGCGATGAACATGCCTGGGTGAATCGAAGCACTACTGCTCGACGCTTCGAAACGACGAAACACTTCACGTTGCATCTCGTCGTCTAGACTCGCGTTCAGATCGACAATAAGTGGGGACTCATGCCAATCGTAACTCGAAAGAAGCTTCAAGAATCGCAAAAAGCCCGAGAGGATGGAGTGAGGCATCGACGTCGGTGTAGCAGTCACGAACCCGTACGCAACCAGCAGTTCTACTGCTTCCACACGGATCACGTTCGACATGAAGTTATCAGCGAGCCAGCGTTGGGCTAGTCGCACCGTTGGGCCAAACGATGTGTTCTTGGTGTGAAGTGCGTGAATTGTACTCGCGTGCCGAGGACCATATTCTGTTTGCTGTTTCGTTTCAATGTATTCACGAGAGCTCACAAGAGCAGCCTTCTTCATGCCGATCGCGCCAGTAACGACGCCGATTTCTTTTTCACTGTTGATATGGATTCGGAACACATAGCCACTGGTGAAGATGTCGACACAGTTGATCGCTACTTCGCAACGAAGGTTATGGCGCGTCTCAAGTTCGTGAGCAATGAGAACATAAAATCCCGTCTTCGCGTGCTTCAGAGCGTCCTTCTCATTTGGCCACGCCGACGATCGCTCGAACTTGATCTGCAAAAGAAGAGGTTCAAGCACTGTACCAACCTGAGCCATTGGGGCTGCTGCCATTTTCTGACCCTTGGAATACGCCAACGGATGCGGTTGCACAGGGAAAAGGCCAGTGTACCGGAATGCCGGGTGAACTGGCAAAATATCTGAAACCTTCAGAGGTAGTGACTCAAGATCTCGGAGCGTCTTCGCGAAATTGTTGAAAATAACCCACAAGCTGGAAACAGAGTTCATGGTTGACTCAAAAGATGTCCCTGCGATTTTCCTTGTAGATGCTGTAGTGACATGTTCTTCGACATCAAGCGCGGAGTACATCGATGCGTTGGAAGTGCGGATGTCACCAGACTTCACATGTGGGCAGTGAGCTGGGCCGATGAATCGAACAATTGTCTCAAGGATCACGTGCTTGTTATCAGGAGGGATCTCATCCCAGACGACGGCTTCGATGATAGCGCCATCCTTGAATCGACGCAGTTCTGACTTCTGTTTCCAAAAACGACGGAACTCAGCACTAGCTTCTTTATCGTCAGCTGGCGGTCCCTTGTCTACGATTCGCCAAGCATTCTCAGGATCAATTCGCAAGCCGATTGCCACATTGCGGCGCTCTGGTAGAGACTGGTGGTTCATGGGCCACTCAGCGCTATCTTCCAAGAACGGCCGAACTAGGGTCACACGATCGGTGAGAGCTCGACTTAGAACGCGAGTAAGCTTGCGAGTCCAGAACCTCTCTATGCCAAGATCATTGATCTGTCGCTTCTCCTCGACAGTATATGTTTCTTCGTCTGCGTCATCAACTTTAACATGAGCGGGAAACCAAAAGTACTGATCGTAGCGCGTCCAGAAATCATTCTTCTTGATAAAAAGGGAGTTGAAATCGTCCAGAGAGCCATGTTGAGCCATCTTCATACCGTCCTGCGCTGCGTTCTGAAGTTCAATCCATGCATCATGGGCCACGCGAGCAAACAGGTTCAACCGGCCGGATGAGTCAAGGAATACCACTTCAAAAGCTGACTGGAACACCTCCAAGCCTGCAGATGTTAAAAGAACACCATCTTCACTCGGAGGGAGCTGAAGTGGCTCCTTCTTGATGTCATGGCTTGCAATAAACTGTAGTAGAACTTTCAACATGAGATCGGACGGGGTTTGAGCTGTGATTCGCTTCTTGGTGTACAGGTATAAGAGCATCATCGACGCCAGGAAGCCATTGATCGAGTCGAGAGCCTTGTGAAATCCCCGTTGACGAACCCATACCTTTGCAAGTACGCAAGCCTCCGCGAATTGCGTCGATTCCGACAGAGCTGTGTGAAGCTCCCGTGTATGTTGTCGTAGCATCATATCTTCCAGGATTGAGTTGTTGTAAAACGGAGTACTACACTGCATCATCTCTTGCTCAGTCATATTCGGGTCGTGACGAATATTGTTTCGCGATGGCGCGAGCTTGGATAGTTTGAACAGATCGCTGGTAATAACCGGAATGATGCGGATGCACATCTTCGTGAGCTTGATCTCGTGGGCTTGCAAATGCGCCGGATCGACTCGCAGCAGACCGATCGGTTTATTGTAGTCGCCATTAAAGCCTGCAAGGGAGACTTTGCTGAATAATTTGGAGTGCGACTGCAACTCAGACAGCAAGACGCCGAGGTACAAGTTGCGTTTATCGAAGTATCGGTAGTTCGCAAAGTCCTTCGGGAGGAAGCACGCGGACGGGATCTCGACCGCAACATCCACCGTGAACGTTCCGTATTCGGAGTGGCTGCTTTTCCGCGCAAACGCCATGTTCTTGAGGATGAAGCTACCAACAACGTCGAGACGCGCGGGCTTTCGGAAAGGCAGCACGATCTCCTTGCGCTTGACGTGGTTGTGGATAAGCAGCGCCGTCGCCTGGAGCACCTCCTGCGTGACTTGCTGCTCGCCCATGGCGTCGAAGATGTTCTTGACCTCGAAGAGCAGCGCCTGCAGGCCCGCCGTGGACTTGGCACTCGGCTTGCTCTGCACGGCGCCCAGCAGCTCATCGATCTGGAGCCGGAAGAACGAGGAACGGTACGAGTTGGTCGGGTCGGCCGCATGCAGGTGCCGCAGCTCGCTGGCGCTTGGCAGCGCGTACTTGGACAGCGCCTTGCGCAGCTGCTGCGGGTCCATGTCGGCCGCGGGCGTCGACGTCGCAGCCATCGCAATGGTCGACTGGTGTCCACGTCTTCTGGAGTGAAAGGCCATCGCCAGTCAATATCTCGATGTCACAGTAGCGAGGATTTTACAACAATGTTGTGTCGTGCATAGTACTCATTTCACAAATGAAGGCACGATGTTCTTAGAAATTACAGAACTCGTGCTGAGTTCTGGGCATGTGTAGCCATGTGCTGATCCAGATTCACGGCTATTCACGGAATCAGCTCCTCAGTGAGGCATCCGGAGAGACGAGGCCGCTCCACCTGTGATAGTGACCAGCCTCGCAGCACTATGGATCGCTTCCGCGCCGCGCTCGACCAGCTAGTCGAAAAGGTCAAGGAGACCATCGGTGGGGAGCCCAAGAACCCGGTCGAGATCTTGCTTGACCAGCATCTCTCGCTCGACGAGGAGCTCGTGTCGTTTTCGCCGAAGAATTGCATGGCCGTTGCAATTCCCACTGTCGTCATGAGTGACTTCGCCGCGAGGACAAGAAATGTCGTCGACTACCCCTTCATCATGGAACGCATTTGGGAGATTCTGATAGACCATCAGCATGACCCGACGCTGATGAAGAAGGTACGCCAGCGGGTGATACAGTGAGCTTCACTCAAATTAAGTGGCTTGTGATCGCAACCAGGCGTTGAACTTGCTTCTGTATGTGCTGATCAATGGGTCGATTCAAGTCCTGAAAGACTGCCAGGATTCAGTCCGAATGAGCTTCCTGCAAAATCTCACCGAGGACTACAACCGTTACGAGTTTGAGCAGTACAAATTCAGCCAGCACCTTGACGTCGGCGCAGGCGTACGCAAAATTGCGGCTGAAATTCTGCATTTGATCACGAATGAACGTGAGCTCTTCCATGCGCGACGTGAAGCAGAAAAGCTGCACCAGAAACTTTCGGACCGAGGCCTCCGAACTATGTCATCCTCCTCACTACAACCACAAGGGATATCGACACCTAATGTTGACGTTCGTCCACCTCCGTACACAGACTGCTACGGCCTAGCGCCAGCCTCGGGTGTCCTCAATCTCAGGATTGTGACTCATCCAGATTATCTTTTCGACGAACCATTGGTGGACACCGTGGGTATTCGACCAGCTTCACCGGCTGCAACTCTACACGACAACATACACCAAGATGTAGACGTCGGCGCGTCATCCAACAATCAGCCAACGTCAAAACGAGGGCGGAATCGCAAGGACGACACTAGAAGCAGTCAAGAGGGCGACAACAAGGGAGTCAGCATAAGCAACCATTCTACAGAAAGTGTGGATTTGCTCGGCCTCGAAGCGCTCGGTTTAGAATGCTTTTCTCCAGTGAGCTTGCGGTCAAAACCACCGCCGTCAGTGCCGATTCGCGCGCAAAGCGCTCAGTTTCGAGCATCGGGGCACTTCACTGCAACAATATAGCTCCGATTGAGTACGTTCGAGGTGTCGTATGCCTAGTTAGATCGTTCTCGCTGGATTTGCTCTCGAATATACACGAGATCGTGTTGGGTTCGATCGAACTGACACTTATCAATCTCGTCTTCAAGCTTCTTAAGCTGCGAGTCTCTCTCTGTCGTAGGTAAACTGAGTAATAGGTTGCGGACGTCCTCATAGGCTTTCAGCGACGAATCATACGCATGCATTGCTCGATGAACTTGCCCCAAACGAAAATTCGCCATTTTGTGGACCGGATCAACCTCGAGTACAAGCTCACAATGCCTCAGAGCCTTTCCGAAATGCTTCTTCATCTCCAAAAAGCAGCTTGCGATGTTTAAATGGCACGCGATCTCTAACTAAGCAATCGGCAGATCCTGATAAGAAATCCACGCAGCAGTCATCGGTATCATGGTATACCTGGCGAAGTAGACTCTGGCGACCTGCTGTGATTTGAGCTAACGTTTGAGCCGAAGCGACGAGCTGCAGTGTTGTCTCATACTTTTGCACAGCGTACTCGAAGAACCCCTCAACCATCACTACATTCGCCGCATCTAGGCTGAGCTTAATTTCAAGCAGTAAATCTTTAGCAGAGAGCGAAGATGCAGGAGAATAAGTTCGCTTTGCATCTTCAAACGTCCACGTTAGTGTCTCGTAAGCTTGAAAACGCAAACATTCGTACGCACGAGGGTCGGTACCATCTTGATTCAGGAGCACGTGCTTAATGTGGTCTTCACATTCTTGCGCATCTTCAAAACGCGAGTCCTACACGATTGGGCATGTTTGTCATTGATTGGGTAGTCGACTTTCGCACATGGACTATCTGTACCAAGCTTGTCACTCGAGAGTAGTGCAACCAAGCAAGGAGTGGAGATTCTAGAACAGCATTTAGGTTACCAATCGGCCATCCAGCACTGACAAACTTTGCGCTTTACCCATCTGTTCAAAAGCTTTGCCTCGCTGCAGCCACGCAAGTAGATTGTTCTGGTCTCGCAACAGCACTTCTTTGAATGCCTCCGACGCCGCAGCATAGTGTTGGCGACCCATCTGAGTCGTCCCAATGCCGAGAAAACAATCCTTCAAAAACATCTTCGCGATTGCTTTGAGGTCATCCTTTTCGGGGAGCTTCTCCGCTGGTAACACTTTCACATGAGGCTTCGATGGACACTCGCAATTTTGTTTTTCGTGGTTGTGGATGTGGCAACTGTGAATTGAGGCCGTCATTTCACAAGAGTCTTCCCGCTGATTTCCTTCACTGGACTCCTTATGCAGGACACTCAGCGCAGCCACCTCCGGCGCGATCAGTAGCAGCGCCTCCGCGCTCGCCAGTCCTTGCCCATATGCCTCAATTGCCGAGCCCCAGTCCGCCTTTTGAGCAAGGTCGTCTCCGCGTCTTCTGGCGTCCATGGTCTCTTTGATCAGGTCGTGCTTGCGCTTCACTAGTTCTGCGACTTTGCGCAGTGCGTCTGCCTCGGGGACACGCTCTGCCTCTACGCGCCCTTCACCCGAAGCAGCGCCTGCATTGTCACGTCCGGTCTTCTTGCTGCGGTGTCGACCATTGGCTCGGAGCGCTGCAACGGCCGCGTGAGCTGCGAGCACCTCGGCAGACTGCTCGGCATCTCTCGATATCGACTCCTCCACGTGCCGCTTCTCGGCGACCTTGAGCTGCTTCAGCTTCGACTCGTGCTCTTGCCGCTCCTGCACGTCGACGCGCTCGAGCTCCTCGTCGACGTCGTAGCGAGCCCACGCCTCGTAGGAAGTGTTCATTTTCCAAGATGACCCTTCAAAATTGTGGGCGATCAAAGATATACGGTAAAACACCAAAGTCGGTAATAAATTCCAGAACCAGTATTTTTCCATCCCTAAACACAGTTAAAATTTTCCAATCACGAAATATACGCCGAAAACTGAGTTCCATCCAAAAACACTGCTTACGAGATGCTGAGCTTGGCGTGGAGCTCGAGGTTGCCGCCCGTCGAGGCGTGCGGCGTCCAGAGCAGCAACGAGCCTCCGCCCGTGCCCGGAATGCCGAAGAAGCCCGGGCGCCAGCGGTCGAAGTAGAGCGTCTTGTCCTGCAGCGCCGAGACCGTCGAGGTCCACGTGGCGTTCTGGCCCTTCTTGACCGGCACCTTGGCGACCTGGGAGCCGCCCGAGAGGATGTTGACCTCGACGTCCTGGTCGTCGGAGCTCTCGAAGTAAATCTTGACCGAGCCGTCGCCGTTCTTCTTCCACTCGCCGTAGCTGCCCTCGAAGGCCTTGCCCATGGAGCGGAGACCTAGGGCGAGCACGGCCGGGCCGTCGTCAATCTCGCCGAGCACCGACGTCGGGCCGCAGACCGGCTGGATGTACTCCTTGGCCAAGTTAGCGATGCCCGTGGGGTCGAGGAGCGAGATGGCATCGAGCCCGAGGTTCGCGATGGTGATGACGTAGTTCTCGATCGGCACCGGGTTGCCGTTCTGGCTGGCGGCGTCGATGACACGGTCGACGACGATCTGGATAGTCTTGCGGATGTCGTCGCGCGTGCGGAACGAGTCGAAGGCGGTGTTGGAGATGCAGTCGTTGGTGGCGGCTGGGAGGTCTTTGAGCAGCAGGTCCGAGTTGCTGATGACGAAGCGAATGAGGTCGGCCGAGGCCGTCGGGTTGGTCTTCTTGATGTCCTGCACGGCGAGCGAGATGCGGTCGATGACAATCTTGAGCTGCGCGCCACACGTCTGGCCTGCGCCGATGAGCTGTTTGAGCTTCTCGATCTCGGCGTCCGTGAGCGCGCCGGTCGTGATCTGGTTCGTGAGCGCGACAAAGTTCTGCGGCTTCAAGATCGAGGTGCCCGAGGACAGCACCTGTGTGATGACGTCCTTGATCACCTTGATGACCTGCGCGGCCGTGTCAAGGCCCGTGGGGGTCGGCAAGCCCGCGCACGTCGTGATGGCGATCGGTAGGTCGTAGACAGCCAGGTCCGACTTCGAGAGGAAGTAGAGAAGTTGCTCCTGCGTGGTCTGCGGGAACTGCGTGCGCAACTCAGCGGCGTAATCAACAAGCTTCTTCACAATGGAGAAGAGCTGCGAGCCGCACGCAAGGCCCTGTTGGACGCCCTTGGACGCGGCCGAGAGCTGGCCAAACACGCCCGTGCCGGCGAGCTTGAGCGCAGTGTCAGCGACCACGCTCACCTTCTTGACGATCTCGAGCGTGCAGTCCTCGTTCTGAGGGATGCACTCCATGCCACACTCCACTGGGTACTCGAGAGGGCACTGCGCCCAACACGTCGCGACATTGTCGAACTTGTAGCCGACTGGGCAACTCTTGGTGAGGATGGTCTTGCGGTAGCACGCCGTGTCAATCGGCTTGCCGACGGTGGGGCCGACCCAGTTGGGCAGCGTTGAGCTCTGGGCAGCGACGAGCGAGTGGCTCGCGAGAGCGAGGGAGGCGAGGCCGGCGGCGACGATCTTGACCATGGCAGTGGACGGTTCTCGAGAAGTGTTGGAAGTCGCTCAAAATGGAGAATGACTCACGATTCTCCGCGACGAATGGAGGCTTGCTCTCTCTTCGAGGACGAAGGGGAGGCGGATGATGACACCCCCTCGCGGATGGCATCATCCGCGAAGGGAGAGCCCAGCGAGCTGCTTTGCAAACCTGAAGCAGCGCCCAGAGCTCCTCACAACTCCTTGTTGAGGCTCGCGGAATCTGTTTCTCGCGGTGGCTCACGCTGTTGGCATTGATGGCTCACGAATCGCACATAAAACGGGCATTCGAAGCAGTAGGAGTCTGATTCTAGATCGGCCTCCGATCTTTTGAATTTGCAGCGATCTTTGAGTAATCGGGGCCGTGGAGTGTATTGCACGCTGCCGAATCGACTTGCCAAAAGTGGATTAAAAGAAGACTCGCCAAGGGACCAAACCTGGACCAAACATCACGAGAAGAAGATTTTGTACCGTAAAGCTAGCGAGCAGTTGGCTCAAGAGCGTTACGGTACAAAATCTTCATTTCGTGGCATCTATCTCTACGACTGCCAGTCGTAGAGATAGATGCCTGTCCGCCTTTACGCGGCTGGGATGGACTCGTTTGGATGCTGCAAGTTCGAATCTCTTTCACACCTAGACGAGAACCCAGCCAGCTTCCATTGGCGCGGTTGATAAGGGCTGTGGTAGGTGATTGCACGCACCTCGCGATGTATCGATGACGCTGGCAACGGTGAGCTGCTCGGCAGACCATGCATGTGTGACGAGTACGGAACTCGCGGGAACGTCGGCTCTGTAATCGCTCCGCCCGCTCGGTTGAGTATTCCCAAGAATTCAAAGCCACTCCAACAGAGCTGTCCTGTCAACGCGAAGTGTGTGTCAGTCATCCACTTCCGGGCCGGAGTGGTCGACTGAGAGTCTCCGATGCGCATTGTGCAGTCAGACAGAGCTTGCATCAGTACACTGTGGTCGGTCGCCCTCCCCGCACAGTATTCGATCGCTCAAGCACGCGTCTAGTGCACTTGTACAAGTACTATACGCCTTTTTCTACTGTATGAGCAGCGCAAAGCACACCGAAGACGGATGCTGCGTGGATCAAATCTTTGGGATTTTGGGCGGAAGTCGAAGATATTGAAGTGGATTGCAGGGATCTGAGTAGCGCACAGAAGTAATCTGTCTTCCCAGGCGCTCAGTCCATACCACAAGTCTGCGGTGACGAGCAAGCGTCATGCGAGAAAAAGAGGGACCCCCCTCCAATCTCTCGTTTGCGCCCAAAATCTTCAGCGCACGGCAGTTCGTTGAACCTGGGGACCCATCTTCGCCTGGCGAAACCAAGCACCGCCGAAAGAAACGTGCTGTGAGTTACGGCCGCAGACCCGAGCAGTAATGGGCTCATGCAGGCAGACAGATCCCCTCGACTGCAGCAGTGTACTGTACCCGAGGGCCTGCTTGGTTGTTGGTCGTGGAGGCCTCGGGACGTAGGGCAGTGTCCTGGCTTTCGCCGACATTCGGAGTCTTCCGACGCTCTCTGGCTCTCGTGACTGGTTTCAGCAGATCGTGGCGGATCTCGACTCGCACATAAAACGGCCGAGAAGTCGACAGACCGTGGTCTCCCGAGTCGCGTCCGTTTGTGAGCACGTCCGCCCATCTCCCTTCGGTGTAACTCGCAGACTTTCGCTAGGACTCGGTGACTAGCATACAGTACCCTCCCATCTGGGCGAGCGGAAGGCACCACTCACGACGGTCTCGCTTCAGGAAGCTCTCACATTCTCACTTTCCAATTGGAACAGAACCTCCCACCTCGCCACCGAGGTACTTCCACGTCTCCCATGGTCAAGATCCAAGTGCTGGGCATCGCTCTCGCGGCGCTGGCTGCGAGCAACGCCGTCTTTGCGCAGAACGCGCCGCTTCCGGAAGCCACGTCAGTCGAGCAGAACGCGACGCTGCCGACCGCCGAGCCGTCGGACTCCACGCTGCCCAACTGGGTCGGCCCCATCAAGGGCAAGCCCACGAGCCAGGCGTGCTACCGCAAGAGCTACATCACGACTACCAAGAAGTGCGGCGCCGGCTACAACTTCGACAAGGTCGCCACGTGCTGGACCCAGTGCCCGATTGAGTACCCGGTCGAGTGCGGCATGGAGTGCATCCCGCAGAACGAGGACTGTGGCCTCGCGATCCTGCGCAAGGCCGGGTCGGTCGTCACGGGCGTGCTCAACGCCGCCAACTCGGGCGTCTTTGGGGAGCTCTCGAGCGCGTCCAAGGGCGTCCAGCAGGGCGTCAAGTGCGGCCAGCAGCTCTTCTCGGCCGTGAGCAACATCGTCGGCTACATCAAGGAGGTCGAGGCTGGCGGCAAGGTCGACACGACCAAGGACCAGCTCACGTACCTGCTCTCCAAGACTGACTTCGCCGTGTACGATCTGCCGATCGCCACGTCCATGTGTCTCGGTCTCCCTGCGCCGTCGGGGCTCAACCAGACCGCCGAGATCGTCGACACTATGAAGACGATCCTTGGCAAGATCCTCGACAGCCAGTCGAGCGGGTTCGACATCCTCTCGCCCGACTCGTTCTTCAAGTTCACGTCCGGACTCGGCATCAAGTCGGTCTCGTCGCTCACACCGAGCGACGAAGACACGCTCAAGAAGCTCGTGGCCACGGGTGTGACCTGCGGCAACCAGATCAAGTCGGTCATCGACAAGATCATCGCCGCCGTCACCGAGCTCAAGAGCCAGAACCCGAGCAGCACGGTCGACGTTCTCAAGTTCGCCGTGCTCAACTCGAACCTCGTGCTCAAGGACCTGCCGGACGCCACGGTCGGCTGCTTCGCCGCCAACGCGCCGGACGGATTCAAGGATCGCGACCAGATCCTCAAGTCGATCCACGTCATCATTGACCGCATCGTCGAGGCCTCGAGCGAGGGCGGCAAGCCGGTCTCGGCTGACAAGTACGCGCTCACGATCGCCAACATGGGCCTCGACGCGCTCGCGCTCTTCGACCCGACGGGCCTCGCCAACATGGCCAAGGACTTTGTGCAGCCCATCTGTGGCCCGACGGTCTACGTGGGCCAGATCAGCAGTGGCACGGCCGAGCAGGCCCTCGGTCTCTCGACGGTGGAGAAGGCGTTCCGTGGCAGCACCGGTAACTGGCTCGCCCAGGGCGATGGCCAGCTCCGCATCACCTTCAAGAGCGTCGACGACAAAGATGTCCACGTCAATGTCATGTCCGGCGGACAGAAGCTCTACGAGGTGCCAGTCAAGAAGGGCCAGACCGTCGAGTGGACCAAGCCGCTCTCCGAGTTCCACGGTAAGACACTCTACTTGGACCGCTGGCGTGCGGGCTTCCTCGGCATCCCGGGCACGGGTGGTGGCTCGTTCCTCACTTGGGTTCCGGA